>JARHVA010000528.1:247500-307500 GCA_037957365.1 Torreya grandis | reverse complement strand
TGACATGTATATGGGCTCACCAATATGTATTAACTTAGTTTTTATTAATGGGTGAGATTAATATAATTAATATATAGTTTTAGAATGTAATTAATTTCAATAAATATGGATTTCATGTATATATTTGAATTTAAAGTTCTAAGATTGATTCTTATGATTTGATAAGGTTATATGATAAATATTGAAATTACTAAAGAGATCATAGTTTTTTAATTTTATTGAATAATTTTTTATGTGGTTGTATAATGAAAGTGAAAATTAGGGATAAGTAGGCATATCTTTCATTTAGTTTTAAAACTGAATCGATGTCTATGTTGGGTTGGTTCCACAGGATTTGGTTAGTATTGTAAATTGATAATAACTTTATAGAAAATATTAACCTATATGGAATTAAGGAATAATGAATACATAAATAAATTTGGATATCTTTACATTATACATATTTTTAATTTTGAACCCTAAAAAATATCATATATATAAAAATCAACCTCCTTTGTGTTGAATCCTTAGATTTTATTGTGAGGTCTAGAAACATGCAAAAATGAGGGAAGTGTAATTGGTTGAGATGATTCTAATTAGCCCTCCTGATGATTGAATATTTCCTACATATTCAACACTAAAATGAAGGAAATAAAGAAACAAATAATTATCTTACTTGGTGTTATTTTAAAATTATGATCCTTTACTATGTGTTTGTAACTAACCAATGGATTTGGTACATGAGATCCCTTAGATTTTTTTTTATTATTTTGAGTTATTTAGACTTGCATTACAGCTTGTAGTAATGATAGGTATATAAATTGGGATGAAAAGGGAATAGTTTCCTGGTGTGCAATAATGTATAGATGTATATTAGATAATCTCTAAGTTCCTTTTGAATGAAATCTTAATTTGTTTATATGTGGATCCAATTGAAAAATTCCTCATGCCACTACCATGCTAGGTTTATGGGATAACCTCAAGGATATTTTGATTTAATAAAATAGTCATTATTGGGAGCAGGTCATTCTTGACCCAATCAGTTAGTATCAGTTAGAGGTACTAACCAAGTATGTTGAAATAAGCCTATGTATAGGAAAATTGAACTGAGAGATTTGAGATATCTTTGTAAAATATTTATAAAGTTTAGAAAAAAGAGTGAGATTCATGTAAGTGTATAACAATAAAATAGAAGGGTTGAATCATAAGATAACATGCATCATTGAGAATATGGTAGATTGTGACCTTATATGTGTACTCAAGTCATGTGTGGTAAATATGTGTCGAACTTATCATTTTCAAGTTTTGAAATCCATATTTTACTATATACAAATTCCACCCTTTTATTGTAGTAATTACTGAAATTTAAAAAATATAAATTGAGTATGTATGACACAATTTTTATTCTAGAAGATCGGTCTAAATATACAACATTGCACCAAAAAAACATGTAATGAAAATGAAGTAGTTAATGTCAAAATGTGAAATATGTAATATCAAATTTAAATTTGGAATGGAAAGGGTTAGAATAAACTTTCTTCTCAGAACCATGTTTTCATTACAAGTTATTGGAGTTGATGATTCCATGTTGAAGCATGAGACATTTGGGGTGATTATGCCGTAGACTTATTTATTATGTAAGATATTGAGTTAACAAGGCAACATGTGCCATCCCTCATGAATGTGGGGAAGACTACTAAATATACTAACCTATATAGATGTTTAGGAAAAATAGATATAACCACATGGCTAGGTTCACTCAAATAAATCACTATATTGGTAATGATATAACTAATCAAGCAAGATTCACTCAAATAAATTGAGTCAACCACTTAAAATGGCTTAAATATTCAATTGTAATTTTTTTCTCTAGATTGAGCATGTTTGAACCATATAAAAAAATACATGATAAAAATGGAATGAATTGTGTTCATTCCCCAACCATGTATGCATGTATGATTATGTCATTTCAGTTAATGTTGAATATAATACATAATTAAAAGAGAATGAACAACTCCAATTCCCCCATCATGACCACAAATATGATAAGTGTGATTTGGAATGAGAAGAATTTCCCATTCAACTGTAACTATGTTATTTTATATATGATTATGAACTAGTATCATGTCATTTGAATCAATTCCAATTTATATAGAATGTTATGCATCTACATGTCGAATATGATAACCTTTGTGTGTGTGTGTGTGTGTGTGTCTATTTATCTCTATATGTCTCTGTGTGTGAAAACCTATAATCTTATTCATATGAAATATTTTTCATATACCCATGCATATGCACCCAAGTCTATATAAATCTATGCCAAAGTGTTTGTAAAGTGAATGCATATGCACAACATATGGCCATATAATTTGAATCAATGTGGTAATATCTATCATGTATTTGATCCGATCTAATATTTAAACCATCTAAATTTCTAAAACTGGTACATTAGTTTGATTATTTGCTCATGAAATGTTATCTCTCTATGACAAGTCCATTGTAATGCTTCTTTTTTAGGTGAGAGACATATCTTATAAGTCACTCATCTCAAAATAAGATTTAAATTTATCATGTCATTTGTAATGATATCATCATTCAATATCATTTGATCATGTGGAGAATATCTCATAATAGCAATGTCTATAATGGTAAAGTCATGTATGTAACATATAAAATCTAGGGCATGTAATTGTCATGTCTATATAGATATATTAATTACTCATGTAGTATAATAATATGTAAATAAGAATACACATTACCTATTCATGATATAGGTCATGGAACCCTTCAATGCTAGTAAGCTCAATATGCCAAAGTGTTAGTGTCACATATAAGGCCAATAACGTCATACAAGGGATAAAATATTGTTGGGAATTAGTCCTAACATTTAAGTATGAAAATAAAATAATATATTAGATAATTGTAAGTGATTTATTTAAACCACATAAAATAGGGATTTATGATAAGTTATTGGGATATTTTATGGGATTAGTTTTATCTCTTATTTTTTAAAGGAGATTGTAGTCCTATAAATGTAACACATTACATTTAAATAATTAAGTTTTAGAGATTGATCAATAGTTTTGTGTGCTTTACACATACCATAACCTTTGGCTCTTCTCCATTAATGGGTTAAATCCCATCAGTGGTATCAAAGTAGATTCAATAGACCTCTCTATAATTTTTGGCCTTGATCATAATATGGATAATTGGTGTGGACCATAAGAGAAATCCATTTCATTCGATAGGCTATGCATTCATGCTGATAGTGGAAGAGCAATATAGACCATGTGTAATTCTTCTATCAGTTGTGTGACTATTAAATTATATTATAGATTTTTATGAGTATAAGTTTTTTGAGTTTGTTTGGATTTGTAGGCCATTCAATTTTTAGGTCTTCTATATATTGGCCATACTTATGTGTTTACATTCAGGATCAGAATCTGTTATTTGCTTTAGCAAAGCACTGTGCAACATTAGAAAGGTTGATATATCTCTTTTGGATCGGCTTCCAACCTATAATCTACCTATATCCTCCTTGTTTGACAAAGATATATACCTACAATTTAATTTGGTGTTTTATGTTTTGGTTTGATGTTATAAAGTATCAAGTCCAATCTTCTTAAGATCCACATTAAATTATTAGATTCAACCCCTCTATTTGGAATATTTGCGATCTTTTTGGTTATTATAGGCTATAGAACTCAAAATTCATCTTGATTCATGTTGCATGGTTTATAATCTTGCATTTGATTTTGATTCCATCTAGATCTCTTTACATTTATTTATGGATTGAATTTGGCATCCACATTGGATGCACCACTATTTTTATTTTGATTCATTGCATTTGGATCAGTTGTATTTAGTATAAATTTGTACAAAATCCATCAAAACCCATAACCTACAATCTTCTCCATAGCTCACTCCAGCTTCAATTTGAAATTATTACTAAGCTTTGGTAGATTGGCTTGCTTACCACATGGTAACACTTCGTTAAGTCTATGTGTCTAGTAATCACTTTTAAGATATCTATGGATTACTTATTGACTGGTTACTTTGCCATGTTGGCAATAATTTCTATCCATAACTTGGCTGCATCCCCTTTTAAAAAAATGACACTTTTCTATCTTTTATCCTTATATATATCTAGACTCACATCATGCTTCATATGCTTTGTAGTCATGGGTCAGTGCGATCAAGACACATGGAATGATCTTAGGTACAGATGGATGCAAGATGTTCAAAGGCTCAAAGATTATTCATTTGAACCATGTATGTCTTGGAAGGTCCTTGGGTAGAGAAAGGTTGACATGTAGAGTTATTTTAGTGTCCTAGAAATTTTGGTGGTTCATAACCTTCATATTTTAGATTTTGACTATGGTTTGACTCTTTCAAAGTTGATTTGGGGCATAATTATGCCAAGTGTCAGTCACTTAGATCATAAAATCACATAGCCATTAGAATTTAGACCAAAGGTCTAATTAATCCTTTTGGGGTTCCATTTTATATAAATATACTAAGTGTTGAATGACTTAGAATCATTAAAATTTGAAAGCATTAAACTGCAAAGTCTCATGACCATTAAACTTTAAGAATGAAAAAGTGAATTCTCCACATTGTTGAGTTATTAGAAATACACCACATGGAAATTTCCCAAAGTTTGGTAACTCAAAAGACTTATAATTTTATAAAAGCTCATGGTTATAAATGATGCATGAATGAGGTATGTGGCAATCCTATGTAATTTAAGTGGGGCTTGCTTAGGAATGGTTAATGAATCTAGGTCAATGATATTGTGATCACATAAAGTGGATGCAAAACTAGGAAGATAAAATAATAATATTGTTAGTTTGTAAACTATATATTTAAAAAAATATCTCATGAAAAATCAAGGTGTAACATAACTTAAGATACTAGTTCAAGCTTTAATTTTCATTATTTGATTTCTTGTAAAAATTCACTTCATGAGAATAAACTTAGACTGTAATTGAAGAATAATTAGAAACATGGATTTCTAAGTTTCATGGCTTCCCCAATTAAATATTTTTTTCATAATGGGTCACCATTTGAAATTCATAAAATGGGGTGTGTGTGTGTGTCAGGGGCACAACACTTAGTAGTTTGTATAATTAAATATCATGGAATAGATATTTACTATTACAATGGATATTCCTATTGAATCCCTTAAAATGTAATAAGCTTATTATCATGAATATATTTAAGATAACCATACACTATGGAAGGTACTACATGGAGCTTATGAATTTAAGGTCGTCCCAGTAACATATCAAACAATCTCGTATGTGGTATAACTAATTTTTTTTGGTCACATGTGTTGGACCAACTTGTAAAGGTAAATGAATATCACCAAAAACTTGTTGTGTCTTCTCATTTAATTATTTGGCAGTTTTGGTTTAAGTGGATAAAACATCTTATGTGTATCCCAAATGTGTGATTAATGTCAAGGTATATACATTGTCACTAGAACCATTACCAAGAATAATACCTTGTATAGGTTGATGATCAATATGTGCTCTAATAATGAATGAATTAATATCTAAGTCATCATCCACAATATCATTATCATCAAATGAAATGGAATTCCTATAAACCATAGAAGGTATCCCACTTGTAAGCTACCATTAAAAACATATAATGGTTGACCATAATGTGGTGGAGGATGATGTGCATTATATTCCATTTCCAATTTCATTGTTTCCTTAGAATGATCTTGTAAT
This sequence comes from Torreya grandis, assembly GCA_037957365.1. Taxonomy (NCBI): domain Eukaryota; kingdom Viridiplantae; phylum Streptophyta; class Pinopsida; order Cupressales; family Taxaceae; genus Torreya; species Torreya grandis. The sequence goes on along the minus strand of JARHVA010000528.1, from coordinate 301,783 downwards.
GGATTGTTAAATATATTTTTATTTTGATGATCATTAGGTTGTGATCATGAATCCTTTGAAAAATCCTCAAATATGAGTTAGTTGTTATCAATAAAGTCTTGTATCTTGTGCTTTAATTTTAAACATATGTCTATAGAATGTCTAAAATAGTGGTGGTAGTCACAATAAGTATTTTCATGATATTCGTTTGGTAGATTTCAACTCATATCGACCACCATAGGAGGAGGGAGATATATGAGATGACACTCCACTATCTTTGGAAGGATTGAAGCAAAAGACTCATGTAATCATGTAAATTATCTCTTAGATTCATAAGATGAGACAATTCAGTTGTTATGAGATTGTATTAACTTTAGTTGTTGCTTCCTTTTTAGCCTTAGTAAGTTTTACCTTTTAGCTTGGTTTGATATGAAACTTAGTTTTGGATGTATTTGGTGTGTTTGATAAATATTAAAGCTTGTTTAATGAAATATGTTTTAGTTATCTATCATAAATAATATGACATAAGTCATCAAATAATTTGAACTTCTTGAAAATAATAGACTCATGTAAGGGAACAAGCAAAATTTTCTTAAATATATCTTGTATATTTTTATCCATCATTGAATTTTTTACTTTTTCAAAAAATATCCTATACCTCAATACATATTTAATAATAGTATCATTAGGTCCTTGTTTGATATTGACAATTTATGTATATGACAACTTTTTAATAATGTTGATTGAGAAATTATAAGAAATTGATCCATCAAAGGCTTGAATGCTCTTAGTGATTATATTATTATATCATAGAACCATCTCAAAGAGTATTGATTTAGACTTATTTGAAATAATTTGGTTAAAATTTTGCTATTTGAAGCATTGTCAAGACATGTTGTATGGAAAGAGCAAAGATGTTGCTTAGGTCACCCTTACCATCAAAAGTGTGAACTTGGGTGAAAATTTCTAATTGTAATTGAATGTAAATATATCTTAGGTGAAATAGGACTATGTAATACATCTTGAAAATCAATAGTATGATTTGATTTCAAAGCTTTTTTTTATGTTGACAACGTTAGCTTCTAAATATTAAATAACTTGGAGAAGATTCTTTACAACAGACACATTGGGATTTATGTTTGAGATTTGAAGAGTCACAAAATTGGATGAGAAAACCACTTATGTTAATGTAGGAATAAAAACCGGTAATTGAGTTTAAGTATTAACTATTTCCATGAAGGATGTAGCAATCGTAGTACCATCTAAGGGTTCACCATTATTGGATGTGGATGCACTAACCTTGACATCTTAATTTGTTTCATCTCATGTAACATAGAAAAATGAATCAATTAAATTTATATTTATATTTAAATTATTGACTAAGGGTACCTTATCTTCCATTTCAAAATGATATTTATTAACATTTTTAATTGCTTATAAATAAAAACAAAGATACCAATTTTAATGGAAAAGAAAATTCAGATCTAAATAATTACATAAATATCAAACTGTAGAAGGGTGAGAACCTTACTAAAATCAACTATTTTCATGAGAAAAATCAAAGGTTAAGTTTGCCAAATGTTTAACCTTTTTTGGAAATAAGGATTAATAAGAAGAGAGTAGCCTAGACAACCAAGGAGTAAGATACTCTAAAAAAAAGGATAATATATTAACTTATATTCTACTGATATCCTAATGAGATATACTAAATCTAGGTATATGCAAAATAAGTAAACTATAGCATCAAATATTTTAATAATAGCAATATGAAGTCCTATAGATTGTACATAGTTTATATGATGATGTGTGGGTAGATTTAAGTAGTGTAGGTGCAGAAGTGGACTATCTAAAGATATGGCTCATGTTTTTAGATTTTAAATATTTACATTATATCATCTTAGACATTTTCATCACCCTATGTACATTAGTGTTAATGCTAGTGTATTAATTTTACAACTAGTTTTTGGTATAAAATATTGATTCTTTTTTGGAACTTCTACCTAAATTTATTACGATTAAATATCACCTTTCATATTCTCTATTCAGATCATGTGCATAGGTTGCTAATATAAGTATTTTAATCAAACCCATATATCCTCTATTTATAATATCCCACCTTATAAAATATAGGGGTTAATGTGCTCAAGAGAAGTTGAGCTCACCTCAAATACCACTCTAGTAGTGAATGCTACCTACATAGCCATATACATTGAAGAAGGCCTCAAACTAATGTAGTTATAACCCTTATGTGGGCCTATATGTGAATAATTATGGAATATACTATATGCAAGTGCATGTAGTGATCTAACTTATAAATTTTAAATAATCCTCATGGTTTGTTCCATTGATTCTTTAGACTTATAATAAGACTCCTCATATGACTAACTTTAGAATAGGAAAGAATAAGGTAGAATAAATTAGTTGTGAATTAATTTTCAATACTGTAGTGTAAGCTTGAGAGGTACTTGATAGATGAATAATGAGTGGGACTTAAATTTTATTTATAATAGACACCTTTTAATGTTTTTATCGCATAAGGGTTAAATTAAATAACTATATTGACCCATATATATCAAAATATTTACAAATTTGAGTGTTTCTAAGGTATGGACACTTGCATTGGAGTAGGGACACTAGTGTTTATTCTAGTGTCCAAGTACTAATGCAAGTGTCAAGGATGATATAATTTTGTCACATAAAAGCACTTAGGATAACCTTTAGGGTACATTTATTTTTATAATTAAAATAACTTAGGGCACTGGACACTTACACACGTAGAAGGTTGATTGGGATGCATGTGTTTGAGCAGTTGGAAAATAAGTATAAGTCCAAAACTTCCAAAGATGGAAGATTAATATGTTTATAATATTTTAGGTAAGATATAAGGTTTGGGTCATCAGAATAAAATTGGTTGGACTAAGAGATAAGTAATTAGGCATAGAGAGATGTTGTATATAAGACTTTTAGTAGCGGGATAGATCTCAAAGCTAAAGGTACATACATGATATGTATTTTTCAAGTGTTTAAGACTAAGGTGGTATATAATTTATAAATATATTCTACATTTTCACCTCATTTAATATCATAATTAAATTTCTAGTTTAAATAAAAAGTAATTTGTACCTCAGTTTATATAACACACCTTGTCTTTACTTGAATCTAGCTCAAGCATTTTGCTCGTAACTACCCTACAACCAAGAGAATATATAGCATATAATCAATACATATAATATAAAATTTAAAGCATTGAAATTTAAGGAGAGAAAGGTTTAGAATTACACATGTGTATTAATGTGACTATCTTATCTTTTGAGAGTTTAATTTGAAATGTATATCATTATGAATCATTGAAACTAAGATTAGTACAAGATAAAATAAGGAAAGTGAAAAAATATATAGATATATATAGATAATGGAGGATACATGCCCCAAACCTTGGATGAAATCTGAGTTTCCACCCAACAATTGAGATTAACATAACCGTGTAACCCAATCAAACTTATTACCTAGTGAGTGTGAGTGAACCAATTCAACTCACACTATAAAAATTGATGAGGTTGGATGATGTAATTAAGTCTAACCTATAAACATGGTAAGATTGAGTTATTTAATCACCTCAACCATACCAAAAAATGAACCAACTACTACAATAGATTGGATCAAAATAGTCCATAAAATTCCAACCTAGTGGGTGATGATATTCTATGATATTAAAATCTAAAAGTGATTTGATTTTACAATTTAGGTGCCATTTTCATAGCATATGCACCTTAGATATGTATCATGTTGAAATTATGTATAAAAATAGTACCAATGTATATAATTCTATCACAAATATAAATCTAAATCATATAACTATGAATTTTGCCAATATAAAACTATGTGAATGGGGAAAACATGTTTCTAAAACATGTCCCCATTATAATCTAAAAATTAAAACCAATGTAACCATAGAGAACATGTTTCCAAATCATGCCTACCACTATAATATTAATATGTTAATTATTGTAAACACTAATATGGAGAACATGTTTTTAAAACACACCCCCATTACAATCTGAATTTGAGAAACAATGTGGAATTCATGATTCCATTGCATCCCTCAACTAATATGTCCTTTTGAGGTGAGTTAAAGTATAAACTAGTAGTTACCTTAATTTAAAATGGTAATATAACCATGTAAACTATGAATATACCATGTATCATATAGATGGAGCATGTCTAGGTAGATATATCATTTAAACACAAATAATGTGATCACACAAAGTCCTAAGATGTTTGATGTGGATTATGTAAACATCTAGATGGTAAAAATACAAACTCAACAAGCAATTAAACACACATACTAGATCACTCAAAATAAAATCAAGAGATAATGATCTAAGGATACCTCAAGCAAGGGACATGTTTAAATTCCTTACAATCGAAGGAACACAACATAGTCAAATTTAAATAAAATCAAGAATGGCATATTCAAATGTCAACATATAACAAACAATGACATATTAAAATGTCAAAGAGGAAAATAAAGGCATGAAGGCTACAATACTATTAGCATATAAATCTAGATTTGAGTATCTACAAAGATGAATTTTATAACCAAGTTGAAAATAGATTTAAAAAAATATGTGGTATCAAATGATTTTTTTATGAGAAAATAAGAATATACATTATTTTTGAAAATTTATTTGAAATAATATTATATTTTTCATTTATAATAAGTCCTTATGTTTGAGATAGTAAATAAATATCAATGCATCAATTAAATTTCAAGAAAATGGTCCACAAATGCCAAATAGAGCTATGATGGCTATTATTAGTGTGGTCATGTCAATTTATCTTGTGTCAATAATACATTGAAAGGATGGATAATAAGGTAAAAATAAAACACTTAAAATCAATAATATTTTAGAAAATAACATTACCATGATAGTGTGGAATGAGCATGTAAATTCAATAAGCATAGAAAATATTTAACTAGTGTTTCCCAAACATTAACTATTCTTTCAATGAAAGCTACTCAAACATAAAATTTTAGTGCAATATACATTTAAAATATGACCAATATTAATGTCATTGTATAGGTTGATAATTTCCATCATTGGCTAATTTATACAATCTACAATGTGCTTTAACTTTTGTTGAAAATAAATATTTTTACCCATTGGGGAACTTGAATGTTAAATCAAAAAAGTTTGCAATAATTCACATGGAAATTAAAAATAAAGTGAAATGGGGTTTAGTGAAATCATATGTGATAGACATTCATATGGATAACATCTATTACCTTACTTTGCCTCCTAGGGTTGATAAAATATGGTTTAAAAAAGGGTTATAAAATAGCATTACAGTTTTACATTATCCTAAACATGGTTTTGACATTTAGGAGAGTGATTAAAATTATTATCCTTGATTACGAGTAAGTGATTCAAGAATCTAACTAAATCCATTGATTTCCTTTGATGAAGTAGTAGAGTTAAATTAATCAGGTTGTGGAGTAAGATTTTTTTTATATCAATAAAGACATAACATTAAAATCAAGGGAATCAAATTAATTATGTCATATTTTATCTAGAAAACCTCCAAAAAAATGTCCATATAATATGAATGATGTCATTGCAATTGTTTTTATTTCCACTATTGATTTGATGATCTATATATTTAATTTTAAGACTCGATATTATGTGTCATGTTATTTTGATTGTTATTTTTGTCAAGGATTTTTTTATTTTATTTCCTTTCATATATAATTTGGACTTCTATTATATCATAAAAGACTATTTTCATGTATTTCCAAATATTTTATAGATAATTGACTTTATTAATTGTAGGTAAAAAACATTGTTTGTTTTATTATGGTTTGAAAAAAATATTAAATCTTACATTTTATTTTACTTTGATTTTAAGACATTTAAAAAAATTATAGCATTATCAATATATTTTTTATTTTTTGCATATTATTTAATGCGACATTCAATTTTATTATATTTTAAATACTTAATTTAATTATTGTATTTTCATATAATAATATATTTATATTATGCAAATATTACATACATTTTATTGATGTAAAAATAAGGGATTAAACGTGTAGATGTCTAGTTGAAAAAAGGAAAAAAAATCAAAAATATTAGATAAAGAATAAATAAAATATTAAACAAAACTAATGGTGTTGATACCAAGTCAACAAAGATGTTAACAATATATGTATAAGGGAATAGAAATATTTTTCAAGTGGCCTATTAAATTTTCCTATTGAAAATGAAGCAATCTTTATTTTGAATCAATATGCATGTGGTTCTTCAATGAATATTTATCTTCTTCATTGCAACCACATAAACGACATGTTTAAAATTTTGGGAAAAGAAAACTTAGCTATTTTTTATTTTTTTTTGAAATTTGGAGGAACATCATCTCAAACATTTTATAATATATCAAAATAAATTCTTGTTGATTCTCTATTTCCTCATTCTAACATAAAAACAAAAAAAAACCACTCATTGACACTACATATATATTAAACCTTAGCGAGGCACACAAGTGATTTCACCATAGAGAAGATCAATTATTGTCTATTTGAACATGATATATATGCATGGAAACTTATTCAGGCATGAAAACTAAAATATAAAATGGATTATATGTTTGTTTTAGATAATTATTAGAATGATAAGGTTATCATTTATCCAAATGGAATAATATGAATCATGGAGGATAACATATAGCTATGCAATTGTTAACACACATTCAAAAAATGATTATAGCACATGTTAATCCAATTTTGGAGATGCAAAATGTTTTTGTAGGCTAATATAAATTTAATGGACATAATATTGGCTTACCTTAGAACCTTAGTGTTATTTAAAAATTTATTCCATAAAATATTGATCAATTGAATATAGTGTTTGTCAATATAAAAGGTCCTCAATAAAAAAACATATAATTTATATGTTTGTAGATCACACATTTAAATATAATTTTTAATAAAAAATAAGAACATGATCCATACTACATGTCCTTTTTGATGAAATCAAATTGGAATAATTAGTTTTTGACATTATTGATTGATCGACTATGCATCCATATGCATGTATAAGTTTGAAGAATCCCAGAACATAGAGGCTAATTTATATAGATCAAAATTGCATGTTTTGACTAAATAGTAGAACCACTTTCCTCATTTATTCTTGTTCTCTCAAATAGAGGATTAGTAATATGATAAGGAAAATGTATTTATAATCAATAGATAAAGCAACACTATGTATTATCTCATGGCCAATAGTTAGCATGCCTCCTGTAAATGAATACAATATAGAAGGTTTGTTTTCTATGGAGTTTCATATGTTATTTCTTGTAGGTGAAGATATATTTAAATACCATGCTTTAAAAATATCAAATTTTAGAATATAAACTTTGATTGATACATTATTATGATAGTATATCTAGTATCCATCAAATATAAATGAATTTAAATATTATGACATGTCATCATACCAAAGGAACATCAACTATTTTTATTAAAAAAATATCAAGGACAATTTTTCTACTACCATTCATGGATCTTTGAGAATGACTCCATACAATGCTTGATGATAAAATTGTTGAAATATTGATGCACTTTGCTTCAAATATTTGGGTAATATGGCCATATTAGATAAAAATACATGTTGAACTAACAATCATGATTGATCAATCAAGTTTAAATATTTTATTTTTCACATTGAGTTTTATTGACACCAAACGGATCAATTTCATAGCGAAATTCCTTTTGATCCACCTAAAGATACACATCTATCTTATAATTTGATAATACATAATCTGTGATATACATTGTACATACCTTTACATGCATCATGGATTTACCAAATTTCATTAAGAAATATTAGAATATCATTTCAAAATATAAGACTATTGGTATAGGTATGCATTAAACTACATCATTTCATATTTTGTATTTTTAAGCTTGTTCTATTATAGCTCATATAAATTAATTTTATTTTCAAGTATGAATAGAAACATAGAGGCTCTGCACATGTTCATAGATTTATCTAGATAAAATATGTACCCAATATTCATATGTTAGACTGAAAAGATGAAATTCTAATTGAATATATAAAATATTATTTTTGATAATATATATTAATATGTGTTCGAAATAGTTTTCATATAAATTAAATGGTTCAAGAATATATTTTTTATGAACCCTATTTATCAATTATATAGGACATAATTTTAAACAAATGTTCTCTTGACTATGTTTAGACCTTTCAATTTTTGTTCAAATGCATATTAAGTGCACATAAGAAAAGAAATTAAAAAATTAAATGAATGATTTTTTAATTTCAGTGCAAAACACCATGGGAATTAAATCAATAATATTCCATAGTCATTGAAAATAATGCTCGACAAAAAAATAAACTCCTTCTTATAATTATGACATTGAATACTCATAATCCATCCATGTTTTCCATTTGGATCAATTTTTTTAAATCATCAACATGTTCTTTAATGTGAAGTTATATTCAAATATATTGAAAAATAGGCTTTTAAAGCAGAGAACCTAGATAAAATCTAGCAACACATGCTGAAAATAATATATAAAAGTACAAGCTCACATGAACCATCTTCAAATTCCTTTAAGAAACTTTTAATTGATAGTATTGTTGACCATGACATTAGTGCAAAATTTTTTTTTTTCCATCTTTTCAAAAAAATGCTCTTTTTTTAATGTGAAATTGATTATTTTTATCATTAAATGTAAGAAATGAAATCATATGATGTTTTTCCAATATTAATAATTATCTGATTACTACTTCAACCTTGATTGATGTATACATCAATCAACCATCTTCATTAGATTCACTATCTCTTACAGAAGTTTTAAGAAATTGGTCATATGAAAAATAATTGTCACATTGAAATTGGAAAATAAAAATATGTTCCAACTATTTTCAATGCCATGCTCAGGTTATTTTTAATTCATACTAAATATTATACTTCCTATTCATTATTTTATTGGAGAAAACTTATTTTTTATAAACATTTTTTTAGAACATTATTGTAGACAGTGGTTTTTATACTAAACAAGTAGTTAAAATTTGGGAAAGCATGCGAAATTACTAACACCCATGGTATATTATCTATATAATATATGAAAATAATTTTCTTTCAAATAATGAATTTTCAAGTGATGACATTATTCATCATAACTTTAAATAACTCAATTAATTTCAACTTTGGTAATAATTACACCTTTACAATTATATTCACCTTAATGAATTTCTTATGCTTTATTATTCTAACTTTGATATACAACACAACTAGAATGATACTATTATTTCAGATTCATTAAAAGAAGCAATAACTTTCTTTATATAACCAAATCAAATAAGTTTCCAAATTTAAGAATTCCATTCTCCCAATAAATGCACTTTGAATGCATTATCTACATAAAAATAAAATTATCTTGATATTATAATGCATCATTATAATTAACACATAATAATGATTCTATTGAAAATGATTATTTAAATTACTTTTGGTATATGAAAATCATACTTTATTTAAAAAATAAGATTTGTATTGAATTAGAAAACAACTCAAAATAATTATTGATTTTTATTACTCGCACTAGCATGTATTTAGTCTATTCATGCATTAACATACATATAAAATAAATGAAAACTACTAGAAGGGAAAGCACTTGCAGTTTTATAAGATTCTTTTAAATATATCCAATACATATGTGTCGATGAAATGAGTTTCATAGGGCCAATGTTGTTGACACATATTGATCAACATTGCAAAAATCCTTTCGATAATATAAAAAATATATATTTTGTGTATGATTTATTATTCTCATTGGTGATCTAGGTCAACTCCCTTCTATAAGTGATATACCAATGTATGTTGGAATATTATATGGTTTAAGCTTTTAACGAATGTTAAACATTTTTATTACATTGTGCATAAGTTTTCATCAAAAAGGCTTTGATCCATGTCATGCAAATTTCGTAAATCTACTATTCAATGTGTGAAATGTCAAATTAAAATTTGAAGACTGGAATTTTTAAATATATCAAACTAATAGCCATTCATCTTCTTCAAAAAAGACTCTTGTTTTATTTATTAACTCCATTATATGGAACAAATGCTTTGAATTGAATATATAAAATGAAATGTTGAAATAATTACATATACTAATTGCATGGAGCAGTGCAAAATATACCAAGAAAAAGAATTTTAGAGATTTAGATGATGAACAATTTTATATAAATATTATTTTATCAAAATGACAAAAAAAAATGTTTAAATCCAATTTGTGGGTTGAGTCTAGTTTGGTCAATGATGCTTTTGGCAAAATTCATGCCATTGTTTATAATATTAAGACCAAACTACCTAAACTATAAATTTTTGTGATTGTAGACATTGAAAAATATATAAACCCAACATGAGATTTAGAAAATTTTCAGAATATACCAATCCCTTCTAGATGTTGGTGCATTATTCTAGATGCACTAATATTAAATTAATATAAAATGTTAATTTTTTCTACTAAAAATAATTAATATGCACATAAATCTAAAAAAAATAAACATTTAATGTTTACTTACCTCATATGTGCTACCACATTTTGTAGAAGTCACAATTAATAGAACAAATAGGAAAATGAGAAGTTTCTCTTGAACACACTATTTATACACCTCATGTTTCACACACTATTTATACACCTCATGTCTCTTTAAAATGTATTCTCTATTTTATGTTTTGTATACTAGATGATTTTTCTTCTTGCTATGCCCCATAACTTGTGCTTTGTATTGTGGTGATGATATGCAGATGCGAATCTGGTTAATGAGTATTCATTACTCTAATATAGAATAAAAGCTAACATTCTACACCCATTGCTCAGTGCTATGCAGTCATTATGCTCTTGGATATTATGAATCCGCTATTATGTATAGATTGAGCCCTTCATGCACCCATTTTCTGTAGTCCCTTGAGCCCACTTATCAGCAAAGTTTTATAAGAGCACTTTGGGGACTTTTAACTTACCCTGTCGAGTCCAGAATGTGCCGGAACTCTAGGATTGACTGTAAACTCAGCCATGTTCTGAGACAGTCAAATCTGTATTTTTAGATTGTATTTCAGTTTTTAGGGACAAATCTGTATGGACGTCAATAACATTTTTGTGGGTTTTAAGAAATCTCTCTGGGTTTTCAATATTATAATAGGTTTTCTGCATTTTGTATTGCTCTGTGTGCCTTGTGTGTTTGCTTCCCAGATCTAATATGCTAGATCTAATATGTTTCTTGGATTGGCACTCAACTGAAAAAAGCATTTGGCCTCCGAAGCAGCTGAAGGTTTTGATAAAAGCATAGACATTATCAAATTTTTGGCTCGGCTTTCTAATTACCCGTTCGGCCACTGCCTACTCCCTCAACTGCCATGGATATTCACTCCTCTGACTTCCGACTGTCGATCCGGTACTCGCAGGACTACGCTTTGGTGATAAATGGCCTCGGAATAGTATGCTTTTAATTAGCATTACTTAGTTTCTCTGCTTTCCATATGATACCTGCCACCCGACCAACGTTTCCACCTTTCACCGGCAACCATCGCTTCCTCGGCACTGGGCATTGATTCTTAAAAATCAATAATTATAATTGATGCGTTGGAAGTGTGCATCGATGCATTGGAAAACTGCCTTTTGAAAATTTAAAAATAAAACTCGACTTTTTATATTGGAGGGCACTTTATTAAAGTCGGGCGATATAGCATTTTATAATGTTCTGGGGTTATTATAAAGGGTTGTTAAATTTTTTTATTATTATTTTTTATTTTTATTTTATTTATTTATTTATTTATGAAAACTTTTAAGAGAGGTATATTATTTATAAATAGATTTTTATTTATTTATTTATTTTGGATGAAATATAGTTTATATTATTAATAAAAATATATAAAGGTAATGAGATTATTCATTAAAAAAAGGGTTGGTGGTAAGAAAGTAGGTTACAATAATATATTGAATTTAGTTTAAGCAACATAAATGAGATTAAAAAGTTAAGGAACATGAAACTAGGTTGAGTATAAAAAAGTTTTAGAATATTAAAGAAAGAGACATTTAAGTAATAGTAGCAAAAAGACTGATAGAGGAGGGGTTGTGATCAGAGAGATCACTCCATCTAAATTCTAGAAAATATGTCCCTTCAATAACAATGTTCTATTTAGAATCGGTGGCTTGTTGATCACTCTCATTTTGTACTTCAGTATCTTGCACATTGTGGTGAGGAGATATAACCAAAGTGAGCATGGGGAACCTTTATTTGGTGACAATTGCTTGCCATCCTAAGAACCCTGAGCAGGGGACTCCACCTGTGCTAGTCGACAGTAGGTGGGGAGCCCCATCCCTATGCCTATAAAGGGTGAGGAGGCAGAGAACCCCAACCTCTATGTTGGGCTGAGCGAAGAGAGCGACACCACAATACAGAAATTGTAGCATGGTTGTGAGAATGCTAGTGAGAATGACTACAATGAACACTGCCCCGAAGGGGGCACTTCCACCTCTTGGCAGTGATTTCCGTAGAGGAGAAGGTGCGACATGAGAAACTTTACAGAGGGAATGACCCCAATGTCGAAGCAGTTGCTGTAGGGAATCCAATTCCATAGCCACTTTGTTAGTTTTCATTTGAGTATGTAGAAGAACATTGAAAATACCCATACCCTTATTATATGTAGTAAAGTAAATGTTAACAAAAACATTGAAGAATAAAGGTGAATTCCTTTTATTCCATATCCAAAATAAAATTTCCACTTTGAAAGCATGTCAAACATAGGTGAATTGAGAGGGCATTTGCAGGTAAAGGAGAAATTTGATTTTTTGAAGCCATTTTTTGGTAAATTATTGTAACACAAGACCATCATTTGTCGTTGAGAGGGATTTTTTTAATCATTTGCTCTGTTTGTGAGTTCTCGTATTACTTTTACTTTTGCCACTTCTAAAGCATTGTCATTACAGACATAATTTTGGTGGTCCCTGACATTTTTTATACCTTAAGATGGATGTTTTTCACCATTATTGATAGATGCATTTTAAATGGCACCTGACTTCCATTTTTTAGACGGTTTTTCTTTTTATTGACATCTTCCTATGCTTGGTCCACCTAAAGATATTATTCCTACACCCACTGACCTTGATTTATTAGTTTATGATTGTGTTTATGAGTTAAATGTTTTTGTTGTTGTACTTTTTGATTATGAGCTTGATGCACTTATTACTGCACCTTCTACTTAACCCACTTCACATCAACATACTTATTTGTTTGGCTCTTTTGAGAAGCATATCACTAGTTTTGGTTCTCGCTTGCCCCATTCCATGAGATTTCTTAGCAAAATTTCATATAGTATTATTTCTACCATTCAGTGTATTAGATATACTTATTACCACAACTTTAATTTTGATGCATGTCTAGTTCGTTAAGGTCATTTGATGACAAAGCTTCACTTTTTGTTCACTTTACTCTATATGAAGATATTGAGCAACACATGAACTCTTTTGCACCTTCACTCAGAGTTGAGCAACCTGAAATTATTTTAGTCAGGGATGATCAATTGACACATTTCTAAATGTTTCCTCGTTTTCACTGTTGGTACTCAAATGTCCACCAAACTTATATGCCAGCGTGGAAGTCATCAAACCTACATGACATCAAAAGAATAACTGCAGCAAAGTATTCAGTACCACACCATCATAGACCTGCCCACATGGAAGGATAAAGGTAATGCATAATGTTTTTAAAAATATAATGAAGTGTGGACCCCAGCAAATTCATTTAAGAAAACCGTTGGGGATTAGAGTAGTCAAAAGCAATTTTGACAAATTTCAAAGGAAGGTATAGAAGTCCGCCGGAGGTTCAAGGGGCCAAATGCAATTTTCATTTGGGGTGGTGAATCTCTACAGGCTTTCTCACGGGAAAAGCAAGTGCAAAATGCAAACATTAAAAAGACACTTTGCAAATTGTTTACACATCTCAGGATCCTGCTGAAAACAAGAACATGGAAGGCAGCAACGAATGAAAACATAGTGGGTCTCAAAGCATACAGCTGCGTATTTTTGACGTGGAGGTATGCCACATTCTAAGTATAGGTTCGAAACTCAGCTTCATGCCACAAAAGATACGCCACGTAGGTGTCAACATCCATGCTACACTACTCATGCCAAGTGGAAAAAAGGCAGTGGAGTAAAACAAAGTATAAATTTTTTCATAGACGACGTGTGGCATGTGTGTGGGGATTTGGAGGTTGACTGCAAAGTCAACCGATTGCTAAATGCTTTCCAAATTCCGTTGGGGATTTGAGTGGCCGGAAGCAATTTTGGAAAATTGCATAACATAGTCTGGAGTCCCACAAGAGGTATAAGGTATAAGATGCAATTGTGTTTGGGGGGTGGGGCGTGGCGGGTAAAAGTCCATCAAAAGTGCACGCGTTAAAGTGTAATTGCAAATGAGATGTAAGAGTTATGTCGGAGATTAACCATTTGACTACAAGTTTGACTTGCCAAGTAAATTTTAATTTGCTTCTCCACTTCTAGATCACGCATAAGGATGGAGAAAAGAAGCATGGCATAAATGGAGTCGGACATGTAATTTACAATAACACATGTTGCAAATTACAAAGTGCGTTTCCATCCCTGGTTCCTGCAGCATAGGAATAAATAAATAGGCAGGAAGAGATTGACAGGGAAGAAAGTACATATGCCTAACTGCAGGCGTAAAGGACACGCATAAGGTTAAGAGGTCATATGGTATCTCAAGGAAAATGAACTTTCCAGATGGCAGAGAGAATGAGTTCTTTTTGGAAGTCTTGCATCATGTGGTTAGACTTGTCGATCATAGTTTAGAAAATAATGCTGGTAACACAACAACAGATATCATGGCATGTCTTGCAGCCAATGATAAAGTTCTTACATTAATCGTCATGTGAAATCCATCCAAAGTCTTGAGAATGTGGTATTCTTCGACCATTTGAAATCTGAGATGGAGGAAGGGCATGCACGCCTCTTGCATCTCCTCCATAGATTGGAGTGGGCCTTCTTCTCATGTTGAATATTTTCTCAATCCAAAACAGTGAATGTTTTGTAACAACACCATTCAAAGTGTGCATTTGTCTTGTTGTGTTGCAGGCCACGTAAAGGTAAGAAGAAAATGTAGGGGAGGATCTTCAAGAAACCATGGATATCCTTTAAGCAGCAAAGTCTGGATCCCTCTTTTGAGGAGTATGTTATCATAAAACATTGTCTTCTTTACGGGGGAAACCATTTCAGATGTGAGGAATGGTACCAGCTACCCATTATTACACCATGTAGGCATTTGCTATTTCTTGACTTTGTTGCTTTTGATAATGAAAATTGCACTTTGGATGGTTTTGCTTATTCTTACAAGATATAAAGCCCTGAAGTATTGACCCAGCCTAAACATTCGAGTCCAAATTGGCCTATTCCTCAGGACCTTATTGAGTTATAGTCGTCTTATGAACATTTTTCTTCCGATACTGAATGCAAAGATGTTGGATAAATTGAAATTTATGTGAAGAAAAAACCAGATGCCAAAGGGGAATGTATGAAAGGGACTAGAAAAATTAGGGCAATGAAGGTTTTCATTGGTGAATGCTCAAAATTTGAATACATTGTACAAACAGAAAAGGGAGATTTTTGAGTTGAGACATCAAACAGGCGAATGCTTGGCTTTAAAAAAAAAAACAAAAAATCCTCTATAGGGTATTCTGTTCAGCTAGGTTGTAAGAATGGGTGAAAAACTAAAAAATCCAAGAAATTGTAAATTTCAAAAAACTGCATTTGAAGATCCGAAGGTCCCTCTGAGAATTTTAGTGGGAAGAGCAACTTGCAAAATGAAATTCTCCAAAATGCAAAGTGCAAATTTTCGTCAACTCTCCCAATCCTGCCATTCAAGTATGTAGGAGAAAAGTCAACCCAAGAGGAGCTTGAAGGAGAATTGGAGGAGAAATGCAATTTTAAAATTTTGCACTTGTGCAAATTGTAAATTGCACCTAGGTCTCTTAAACCCCCTTGTCAATGCTGGTCAACAAGAGGTCTTAAGTTCAAGGGGGAACTTCTACAACCAATTGTAATTTTGCAAAATTGTAATTTGTAGTTGGAGTTATGGATTCCTTAAAAGGAACTTTTGATGGAAAAGGGAAACCTAGTCGTAATTTGTAATTTTACAAAATTGCAAATTGTAGTTGGAGTTTTGGATTTTTTAAAAGGAATTTTTGAGGGAAATGGAAACTCCAAGTGCAATTTGCAAATTTGCAAATTACAAATTGCACTTGGAGCTCTCATTTCCCTAAGGGAACTTCTCAAGAGAACTCCAACTACGAATTTAAATTTTTCAAATTACAAAATTACGTTTGGGACCCAGATTTCCCCAAAGCAAGGAAAATTGCAAAAGTGACTAGAATTTCCCCAAAAGGCTAAAAAGGTGAAAAATAATGCATTTATAGATTAAAAAATGTGGAGTTAGCCCTAAAATCAAAATTTGAAAAAAAAGCAAAAGTGCAAAATGCAAAGTTTTGAAAATTAAGTTAGGGCCCAAAAGTAAAAAGGTAAAAATAAACCTAAGTATTGCATGTTCTCATGTTGTGCTTGTTCAAGCTCCTCCATGGGAGAGAAATTACATGTCTACAAATCAAAGGTGGGTCGATCCAAAGAAGATTTCTCAAGTAACCAAGGGTATGGAATGATAAACAACAATCACTACAAAGCCATGTTGTTCTATGGCATGCATACAAAGAAGGAAAGTTATTAAAAGGTTCCAACTATGTGAATGAGTTGTGGAGGGCATATTTAGGTAGTTTCACAAAAGATAAGTGGTTTATTTGGCCTCCATCACAAATATTCTTCTTTCAGCTCATGTAAAAGGCATCTCCAGCCAAGAAATCAAAATTTTTGTTGCAAATATTCACCATTCCTTATAGAGGTAGTTAGATCAATGATTTTTCATACAAATGGGTGAAGATTCCATGTGTGGTAAAGGGCATATTCTAGTTAGGAGCATCTTGACAGGACTTGGGGTGTTGACTGCAATTTTATAATTTTTCAAAATGCAACCCCCATTCCAAAATTGTAAATGGGTTAAAAAAATGTATAAATAGAAGGTTTGTCTTCTATTTGATGGTTGTTGTTATTGGTCTTTGTTTTTATCTCAAGTATAGGCTCTTCCAAATTTTGGGATCATTATTATATGCAATTTGTCTCTCTTGCTAAGATGGTTGCAAGTGTACAACTATTAACAAGCTCTAAGAGCATGTTTATATGTCTCCTATATCCAACATGGAGCAAACTAACCATGCTTGTCTCTGTGGCAGCATTTAAAAATATTGATATATGTAAAATTTTATTTCAAGATAATATAAAATACCTATGGTTCTTACTTTTTAGTTTTAATTTTAATGAAATGAGATTTTTTACAAGCTATGTTAATTGGAAATATAGTTTTGTGCTTATGTATTGTTGTCATCTTGGGCATAGATCTAGGTTATAAACCCCTTTTCGAATAGAGATTTGGAAATAATTTGTTGAATACCTCTTAAGGGCACGCTAGGTTCATGAGTTTGATAGGGTAAGGTATTTGAGATTCTATGTGCTGTGTATGTTCTAGGGTTTCAGGGATCATTTGGGTATTTGCATTGTATTGGCACCAATGGATGAAAATTACTCTTGGTAGTTCCCCTAAGCTTATCATTCATTTTTTTTTGCATATTTTCAATAAGTGATGTCATGTATGTCGAAAGAAACCTTGTTTTTTTAGAACCACCAGCACACCACCACTCTTTTTTATAGCTATCAATCTTGTCCTACCCTTTCCTACCCTACAGATAATAGACCCTTTGCATACCATAAGTGTTATTTGCTCTGTAGATGCATACAATCTTACATGCTTAACATCTGTCTACATTTTGTGCTTTAAAGACCATGCACTACAATTTTTCATTCAACCCATGTTGTTGAATATTCTTTAGAATGAAGATTGTAGTCACTTTTGTATCTGTCTTTAATAGTTTGTATGTGACCTAGAACATTTGTTCATTTCATGTGACAACCCTTCCCAAGTGGAGTGAACAAGCTTTCTTGTGCCCTGGTCACATTTATGTTCCCTTGTGCCAAAAATCCCCATGGAGGTTGAATTGTAGAATCACTCTATGTGAGCAAGCTAACCCATAGGTCCTCTCATCTTGGTTCAGGTAGAGCTAGAATTAGAAGTGGGATGACCATACCCTCTCTCGGTGCCTCTCAATCATTTTTTCCATTCAATCCATTCTTGATGCCAAACACTACCTTGGCTGTAATGACATATCAGTGGATTTTTCTTCTTTGTTAGCCATTTTATTCAATTGTGAAAGGTTGAGTGAAAGAGGTGTATAACTGGGAACCAACATGCACCTTTTATGTTTTTTCACCTAATCACATGCAAGCGTTATCATCCACCATCCATATTCATTTGGGATGAATTTTTTTATCATTTGTGGTGGTGACATTAGCATTTTTTGCCAGGATTATACAAGCATGGTTCGTCCACTATTCAACATCTTCATTTTTATATTGATACCTTATTTTATAAGCAAATCTCCTAATTCTTGATGGTTTCTTTTATAGATTGACAACATTCTCTAATTTCTAATGTCATTTGGTGGGTTTGATTTTTTATGGGATAATTTTGTAGTTGTATTGACTTATAAAGTATGAAGGGTAGTTTTATACTTCAAAATTATTTACCTTTATGTGTGTGTGCTCCATGTTGTGCACCTTTTCACTATTTCAGTAGCTTGACTCTACCATTCTTCTCGAGAGATATTTTATCTATATATTTGGCACAAGTGTTTGATATGTTGAAAATATCTAATATCTTGAAGTATAAATATTATAGTGAATCCCAACAACAATTTATCTTCTTTGATTGTTTGACAATCTCCTTTACCTTGATATCTAACTATTCTTGTGTATATAGTGTTAGCTTCTCCATGTTCAAGTAGTTGTCTTCACCCACTCATGCATATTTTTTTATTCTGCTCCACCCAATCAATAATTTAAGGTTATATAGCCTACTTCTTAAGGTGTCGTGTCCCTTGCTAACACTTATTGTATGGCATATTCTATACTAGGTAGTTGATCAAATTGAATTCAGTGGAATTTTTCCCCCTTTTGACACCTTTGAGATTCTTCTTTTATTAAGGATCATTGTGGTGAATAAAATGTCAATTTTTTTTGTGTGATCGAGTAGAGGATTCAAACCACTCATTCAAAATTTGGTTCCTTTATGACTTTCAAATCCATCACACACATTTGTATTTAATGGTCTTCATTCCATCTAGTGCACCTCATTCATCATTGTGTTTGATTATTGAGCAATTTGATTTCTTGGGACTCCTTGCAACATATGTTTTCTTTCTCCACTTTCATTGTTCTTACTAGTTTTTTAGTACCTTGCGGTGGCATATTCTACCCTCAATGCCTTTTCCCCTAGTCTTTTGTATATGGGAAATTCATTAGGCCTAGTTTTCAAGACTCATTCTTAAAGGACTATTAACTTTATTAATTCATATATACCTCCCTAGGGAAGTTATTTTTTACACTAAGTATAATGAGTGTGTGCACATGTCTAAATAAATGTCCATTTAATGTTTACTCTTCTCACATATGATACCACCCTTTGTGGAAGCCACATTTTATGGAACCAATAGAGAAAATGGAGCTTTCTCTTGTACAAGCTATTTATATCCCTCATCTCCCTTCGTACAATGTATTTTCTATTTTGGGTTCAACATTATTGATTTTGAATACTATATTTCTCTTCTTGTTGAATCAAATGGCATGATCTTTGCACTATGGTGATGATCCATGAATGTGTACCTTGGTAATGAGTGTTCATCACTCTGATACTAGAACTCAAATCAATCATAGACAACCTTTGTTAAAAATAGCTTGGGCTCTAATAATTCATAAATAGTATGGACTAACAGTGGAAAATGTAATGGTTGACATTGGTAATATTAAATGTTAGAGTTTAACTTTTACTTCATTATCAAGAGTGAAAAATTTGCATGACCTTTAGATTTCAAATCCTTTTTCTTTTGATCGATGTAAAAGAATGTGATATGATATATAATTCATGTCAGAAAAAAAACACAAATAACATCCTTAATGAAAACTCCTTAATTGATCATAGGTATTTCACATCCATCATCTTTGTTTACTTTATATTTTAATTATATAGAAAATTAAATTAATTTTTAAAGTATTTATATCAAATAAATTTTTTAAATCTTTTATTGTATTTCGCTTCCTTTATTTTTTGAACCATTTAAAATACTTATATTGGACTATCTACGTTTAAATTTCCCCTCATAGGAATGATGAGTTAGTTTTAAATGATGAGATTAAACGAGATTACATTAGAAATCCTATATTAAATTCTAACAGTTTACCATTTTCATTTTGATATGCCATAAGAGGAACTAGACTGTAATTTATTCGCTTTTATATAAAAAGAGGGAAAGAAGTTACTATAAAATAAATAATTGTACGTGTATAATGCTATTAAGAAAACCTTGCATAAATCATGACAAGACCTTACAAGCGCCATTGATCAATACAACAGTAGAAATAGGATGGATCTGTTCGTAGCACTTACAATTGATCTGTCTGGAGGAGAAAGACATTTGTATGTAGCAGGGCAAAAAAAGACCAGTAGTCAGCCCAAAATTTCCCAAAATTTCTCCTTTCATCTCATTCTAAGATTTGTGGGAGGTTAAAAAATCCACACGCAAGAGGAATAATACTCTCAATCTAATGCAACCCATACCTGCAACTTCTGCTTTCTCAAATTGCAAAGAAAGTTCCAGCCCTGACATAGTAGATCGCAGTTGAATTACAAAAATGACGTGGTTTGAAAATTGAATGATGGCAGCAAGGAGAGAGGTGATGAGATCGACTAGAATATTTGTCGAATAGTGTTTAAATTGGAGGGCAGAAGAAGTTCAACTTAATTGAAATTGTAGAGGACAAATGGAGGTTGGAAAACGCTTCAAGAGGATGGGAAAGAAGAACTGAAAACATAATAATTAGAGGAGGTGGATGAACTATGTCTAAGCAATGATTAGTGAAAGAGAAAGGTAATTATAGTCAGGTAGAGGATGGTTTATGGTTTAATAGGTGGATTAAACAAACCAAAAAAATGTGTGAAAAGTTGTAAAGGTATTAACATGGTGGAGTTGGACATGGATAGATTATACCTAAGCAATGATCCAGGGAAAGAAAAAGGTAATATGAGTTAGCAGAGGATGGTTTATGGTCTAATAGGGAGATAAAACAAACCAAGACACTATGTGAAAAGCTATATAAGTACTTAATATGGTGGAGGTGGATGGACTATGCCTAAGCAATGATTCAGGGAAAAAGAAAGGTAATAAGAGTTAGGTAGAAGACTATTTATGGTTTAACATGTGATTAAAATAAATGAAAAAATTATAGGAAATGTTGCAGAGGTATCTAACATAGAAAAAAGGCACGTTGTGGCCTTACAATTCAATGTAAATTTGTGAGCATTATGCTCATAAACACTTCTTTAGGGTGTTTATCTAGGAGCATCATCGGGTAAGAAAATAATTACATCAAAAAAGATACTTGTCATTTACATTCCTTAGTTTTATTTTCATTTTGATTTTTATGGTGAAGGATTTTGAGTATTTTTTACCCTTTAGTTTTTATAAAGACAGATTTTGGGTAAACATAGTTCTAACATAGTAGATTCAAAAAAATTCTTAACTAGTTAGAATGATACAACATATAACTAATTAGATTTAAGACAAAAGAAAATCTAATAATTATGAGCACATTCAATATACATATTTGTGTTAATAGTTTATGACAAAGAAATTAGTTAAACATTTGAACACCCCTATACTTGTTATACACTTATTAAGCGAAGGTTGAGATATTTGTTGATTTACTCTCCTAAAATATTCAAGTTATTATTAATTGTTTTTTGAATAAGAATGGATGAATGCCTCTGCTTAGAATAATATATTTTAAATAAAAAGATATGCATAATATTTGGGGAATGGTATAGAATAGTATAATATAAATAAAAAGATATGTATAATATTAAGGGAAAGGTGTCTTGTTAGAATAATGCAACACATCATTAATTGCATTTGGAACAAAATAAAATCTAAAAATTTTGGGCATATTTGATATTAATAGTTTGTGAGTAGGAAAATAATTGTTAAACATTTGATCATCCCTATGCTTGATATACATTTGTTAAAGAAGGTTGAGATATTTGTTGATTTGATTTCTTAAAAATATACAAGTTATTATTAACTGCTTTTTTGAGGAAGAATGTATGAATGCCTCAGTTATATATAATTTAAATAAAAAAATATGCATAATATTAAGGGAAAAGTAAAAATTAACAATAAAAAAATTGTAATTTATTTTAAAGAGTTTTATGGAAGAATGTTGTATTAAAAAAAGTACATAATATTAAATATATTACTTATATTGTTATTAATTTGATAGATATGTTGTTCACATTCTTTTCTTACTTTCTTTTATGATAAGAATTGATGAAAACACCTCTATAAAATAATATAATATCAACAAAAATATATATAATATTATGGCATAGAAATGTTAACAATAAAATAATAATAATTTATTTTCGACAATTTTTATTAAACTGTTATAATAAAAAATTATATACTATTAAATATATCATTTATAAAGCTCTATTTTCGATAAACATAGCTGCTATTCACATTTCCCCCTGCCTCTCTTCATTATTCTCTGCATGAACATAAAATTTATTTCAATTTTATTAATAAAGATTTCAATAAAACATTATGAATTTCTTCTAGCATCAGATTTATAACCATTCTCTACTGGACTAGATAAGTCCTAGCTGCTGTTAATTACTTGAACAGCTGTTGGCAATTTCAGAGAGCAGAAGTTGGAGGTGTGCACTGCATCACAATCTACGTAACAAATTTAGCAGAAAGCTTGTCCGCTATTTGCTTTATCGATTTCTACAGGGGAAATTCTCTTTTTTTCTTGATCTTGAACATAGGAGTTTTAAATCCAAGCAGCTTTATCTAGAATCTTCTTTAAATTAGAAGCTTCTTTTTAATCTATAAAGAAATCGTTGTATATAATCCGTTGTTTGGTGAAAATGATTCAACATTACATGGGGCAATGGTTTAGATCCCTGTGTAACTATAACTAATTAATCTGTCTAAATTTATAGCCATAATTTTCATTAAAGGTGAATGTGTTTTATAATGTCTCCCTTTTTTTAAAGAGATTATATCATTAGTTTTCAAATCAAAACCTATAAATGATATTTTTTATTTAAAATAAGAAAAAAAATCTTATGTTTGAAAGGGGTTACAATAAATCAATAAGTGATAAGAATTTTTAAAAATATTTGAATTTGATATTTAACTGAAGATTTATATTTACAAGTTTATTGATCTGAAATCAAAACTTAAAAATAATATATTTGTATATCAAATTAAAAAAAAACTTCCATTTGAGAAAGGTTACAAAAAATCAATACATTATAAGTACTTTATCAAACATCCTTATTTTAGTGTTTTGGTGAAGACTTACATACATAACATGTTCTATACCAAGAACCGTACCAAGGAATATAAAAACTACTGGTTGAATGAAGCTACAATAAGTCAATAAGTTGTAAACATCTTGCGAAGCATCTTGGTTTAGTATTTTGGTTAGGACATACTTTTATGATTCAACCCATCAAAGAAGAATAAAACATACTTCATATGCTTAAGAGGCTACAATAAGTCAATAAATTGTAAGTGCCTTACCAAACACCCTAATGTAGTATTTTGACAAAGACTTATATTTACAAGTTTATTACCCTCATTACTTATAATAGAATAGGTTAAGGACCATGAACTTAACCAACGCTTACAAATTGTATAAGGTCCTCACTCTCCATGAATTACAAAATCCATTCTAAAAAATGTTAAATATTTGAAAGTGTATGATTGATTACCCAAATAAAATTAAAAAATTTGTGAATGCTAGATAATTAATTAAAACAATCAATATTTATTGAATTTAGATATTAATAATTAATGATTAAAAAAAAATCGTATATTTAATATTTTTTATATACAATTTTATATTTCAGACAGTTAACAGATACATGCAACACTATTCCCAACCCACCTGTTTTCCTCAAACTCCTGCCATTCTCAATATGGTAATAAAAAAAAGCTAAAGCAATGGCAAACAGGTTCCCCCAGGAAATTAGCTTCGGAAAACAAGTTTCTTTATTTATTGGAAGGAAAACATGTTACCGAATTAGGTTTATCATATGCAGAAATCACGAACAGGTGTGTAAGACTCCTGCTGTGTGTATAGTTATTATCACGTACTCACAATAGACACAGAATCTCTTGCATGGTTCTCATTGATTTTCTTCATGCAATCTTGAACCATCCTTAGACGACGCAGAATCGATGAAATAATCGTGTCGTTCATCGATGTTCCATAATTCATCCGAATAAAACTCAGTATCTGAGAAAGGTTTAGGGGAAGCCGTACTGCTATATGGGTAGAATGGCATCCTGTCATCCGCATAGAACCCAGACATGGCCATAGTATTTAGATACTCAATTGAATATTCCTCCGCCAAAGCTGTGCTTGATTGGACGCCATAACGAGTATCAGTAATTTCTTCCTTGGATTCAAACCCGTATATTTTATCACAAACCGAAATTGGAATTACATGAGACAAACTTGCAGTGCCCGCATACCGAGGATCTGCATATCCCACGTAGTGTTGTGCTTCCTTATTGTCCTCCGTATATGGAATTTCAACTTCTTCAGTGCTTTGCCTTGGCAGGATAGTGGAAGACCCATCATTATCATTTTCCAGACCAAGTGGACATTGAAATGAAGCTGGGAGTATGGAAGAACGATTTGAATTACATTCAAAATGTACTTGATTACCACTTTCCTGCAGATGAATTCCTTTCTTGAGATGGGTTCTCCAGTGATTCTTGATTGTGTTGTCCGTCCTTCCTGGAAAACTCTGCGCAATTCGAGACCACCTGAACAATCAAACTAAGAATTCCCGTCCAGCATGACAACGCAGTCATCTACTCTAAAAACTGACAGGCGTATATATACCTGTTTCCCCAAAGAGCGTGGAGATGGATGATCAAACGTTCTTCCTCTGCAGTTATGCGGGTGTGATTAAGATCAGGACGGAGGTAGTTAACCCACCTTAGCCTGCAGCTCCTGCCATTTCTTTTAAGCCCTGTTCCATACACATTTTTGCAACAAAAGAAAAAAAACGACATCAATTTTCTCCAATTTTATATCTAAGAGTATGATTTCATGGAAGAGTTTACATTTATACATGCTGGCAGAAAGGTAATTACACAAGATCAATATTGTTATCTGTGTGAATTTAACCAGGGTTCAGAAAATGTATGGGGTTCATACTCTTTAGAATCATAAAATTTATATAAAAAAATATTAAAAAACTTATGAGTGCTAGATAACTTTCGATTATCCCTATATTAATAAGAAAACTGAAAGCGCTGCCTGCATTTTCAGACAAAATACCTGATGCTTTGGCTAGAGTGTCCCAACGCCCTTGACAATGAGATCTTATACAAGATATAAGTCGAATGTCCTCCTCCAAAGTCCAGGGGCCTTTTTTATAGTTTTCGTCTCCTTTGGGAGCGGCTGAAAAGCTTGTCTTTGCCATTAGAATGTGTGCATACAATTCTCTGAGGGCTCCCTATAAGGATACAGCTACTAATAATGTCTCCCATCTTCTCCCTCTGATTGAATAATTGGCAGGAAATAATTAGTGGGTATTGGTTTAGGTATCATCTGAGTAAAAGGTCACAAAATATCTGCGCCAAACAATTCGTACGGTGCACCCATTCGGAAGAGGACGCGCATCGAACCAAAAAATTCCGTTGTCAGCTTTTTACACGTTTAATATCCATTTATAGTACTATTTTCTGAGCTGATTACTCATATCCCATAATCCATTCCATTTTATACTTGTTAAAGTAAGTTGGAGAAGGACCGGTCAATTATGTCTTAGATTAGAAAACTGACATTGCTCTTAGAGAGCGACAGAAATATTTTGTTTTATGGTGGAAAAGCTTCTCTCTCCAATTTGGTAATATGGAATATGACACTCCAAGTAAAATAATGAAACGGAAATAACGTGGTTAACAGACTAAGTCAGTGTGTATAATTATTACGACAGTCAGTGGATTAAATGAGACGGTCGACATAAAATTACATCCATTTCACCTTGCATTTGCATTTGGAAGAGAGGATGGTGGTAGGTTCGACCCACGTTATTGTCAGGTGGTGGTCATATCCATCAATTTACTTCCATATATATTATAATAAAAAATAAATAAATAAAATTTTTGGTTATAAAATTTAATATATATTTTTATGTTGTTAAAAATTTCACCTTATATTAGATATGATTTATTTTACTTTAAAAAATGAAAAAACGCTGATCTATCTGTTTTATCATAGGTTAAACCCACAACATCCCCAATAATTATAACTGTTAGAAGATAATTATATCTATACATATAAATTATAGTTAAAAACATAAATATAATCATACCGCCATCAAACATAGTGGGGACTCGCACGCCGCATAAAAGACTGCTTTTCGCAATCAATTTTTTTCTGCAAACATGGTTTGCTTCATCAGCAGAATCTGAGGTACGCGTTATCCATAATTCTTAATCCGTTTTGTTTAGTACATATATTTAAAAACGGTAGTGCATTTGGATATTTATAGTCTAATTGGCGTCCATGGGCATTACTGCTTTCGTCATGGAGCAATTTGGATTTGGCGGTTTACAATTTTTTGCTGCTACTCAATTAAACCAGCGAATACCATCATTCTTATTTAAAAACAGTAGTGCATTTGAACAACCAGCGAATACCATCGTTCTTATATCGCTATTGACTTTTGTCTTCACACAGAAAATAGTATTTAAAACTTGAAGAGCGTAACTGGACGTTGCGTGTTTTAAAAACACGGCAATTACCAACGTAATAAAATTAAAATACTAAAAAAAATTAAAATATCCCGCAGCTCTTGAGAATAGTGGGATTCTCCGTGTAATTTTTTTAACAGATGAGATGTTTTATATTTACAGATCAACAGAGGGAATGAATGAATTCGTATTCAAATTCAACCAGGCTTCTTTTTAACTTATTATTGTTTTTTAAGACATGGTGTGTAGCCATCTTTTTAAATTATTATTATTATTTTAATATAGCGAATAGTCAATTTTACATTATAATAATAAATATCAATGAATTTCAACTATTCCTTGAATGAATCATAAATAAAAGAGTATTTTCAAATTTCATTTGGTACAGTGATAATAGGTTTTTAAATAAACTCCATAAATATTTTTTAAATCAATAAATAGAATCACACTTCATAATCACCTACACTTCATAATCTTTTAGGTGAGAATAGAAAGATTATAAATGTTTGTTAAGTAATCTATTTTTCAAATATTAAAATAAAAAGTAGAGGGTATGTTTAGTTATGATGTTATTAAAAGTGTATTACACGTTTACTTATAATGTTTCCAAGAATATTAAGTTGGCGTATAGTACGAATGAATCAAATCTATTTTTTAATTCTTATTTTAAATGTAATATATTTTTAATAATTCTATACACTAAGAAGTTATATTATCTTCTAGCAATGCTAATCATTATATCTATTATTATGAAAAGATAATAACATTTTGATATTGATTACGATGAATATGAAAGTATTGGTATATAAAAGATGTTTTCACTATATTAAATTTTTGGAAAAAAAAATTCTGATACCTTAACTAAGTATAAATAGGTCTATTCTTTAAAAAAATAATCATTCGCTTTATCAAAACTAAATATTTTGCAATTATCATTAGAAACTATCAATATAAATGTTGACCTGATCTAAATGTATATAGTTACTAACATAATTTTTTGAAGAAAACATATATAAATCTCTGAATGAAAAGATTTGAACAATTTTTTTTGCTTACAAGAATGTATTTCATTATAACAAAAAAAATTTAAATACGTAAATCTTCAATAATAATATTAATAATCTTTTCTCATTTTATAATATGATTATTTTTAAAATATAAATTTAATCTCAATTTCTTTTCATTCAATATTTTCTAGAAAAAATAAAGTACCTAGAATTCATAGTTGATTAAAAAGACTAGAGGCAAAGGCTTTATATATCCAATAACATAATGTTATCTCTATAAAAGAGAGAAAATTCAGGAATGTTGTAGAATAAGGACATTGGGTTTAATTTATTTTTCATAGTGAAAATCATCTAAATCTAAAGAAATATATATTAGGCTAATGGTTGCATGCAACAATTAATGAGCCAATGAGATAGTTGATAGTTGAGGTAGTTGATTATGTTGTAAATTTCTTTTTCACGTTGTTTCACTAAGCTGAATTTAGAAGAATAATTTTCCAATAAATTTTATCTTTATTGCATTGATTAAGTATATTTATTGAATGAATAAATTGTAATAGCATATATTAACTTTTAGAAATAGCACAATGATATGAAAATAATGTTATGGGAAGAATAAGGAAATCAATGATAATCCGAGACCAATTAGCCTCTAGAACAATATCCCATATAAAATGCATTTGTACATGTGAATGAATTGGGTAGTAGCCATTCTAAATGTATTCTACATAGTTAACATTCCTTTCATCTTTAATTTTCCAAGTAAATATATTTAATTATTTATAGATTTATTTTATTTAGTATATAAGAGGTAGAGATAGAGGAATATAATTCATATTGAGAATAATTTATCTCTGTTAAAATAGAATTAATAGAATTATTTTTAAATTAATTTTTTTTTTTAAAGAATGTAAAAGATTAAAATGTTTATTAAAATAAAAAATATAAAATTTTATTTCAATTTATTATATAATTATTAGTATACTCTATAGATAGTATTTAAAAATATCATTTGAAATTAAATTTAGTGCTGGTTATAATTTTAAAAAAATATGACAGCATTAATATCAATGTTAATAAATTAAAAATAGTAACATAATCTTTGTATAATTCTTCTACCGAATTAGCTTGGTGGGCTAAGAAACTTGGACACTATGGCATGAAGCTAACCACTAAGAGTTCCTTACCACTACGAAGATTCATTGCCATTTTTATGTAATAGTTATAGTATTGTTTAATTGTGCTTCTAGATCTCTCGTGCTTTAATTTCCATACATATTGGTTGCCTTCTTTGTCAGCTAACAAATTTTGTCTAATACATACACATCTCATAACATATATTTGTAATTCCCAAACTCATTTTCTTCAATTGGACAACTTTATAAGGTGGGTTTATGGAGAGGGTAATTGCAACTATTTTGCAATTGCAGAAGGTTTCATGTAAATTTAAATTTTTTGAATTGTAAAATATAATATGTTTCTCTAAAAAATAGGAGTAGCCACTACATAGGAAAAATATTTTTAAGGATAAGTATATATTGAGAGAAAGAATTTACAGTACTCATAAAGAAAATTTATGAACAAACAGATATTTACAACCAATAAGAGTTTATTTTATAATTTTATCTTAAATTCAAACCTCTATTCTTTACATTCTTCAGTCTTTCACTATTGTAGTTTATAACCAATAAAAATTTATTTTATAATTTTATCTTACATTCAAACTTCCATTACATTCTCCATCTCCACTATTAATTATTATCCATTTCTAATATATAAACTTTTTTTTACTGACTTACAATTTTATCATTTAAATTTTATAAATTAACTCAACACAATTTACATTATTATTTGATTATCACATTAAAAATAAAAAATAATTTCTACATATTCCTTATTTAATCAAAATAGACTAATTATTATCACACTTCATCAAAACCATTAATACATCTCCAATAATATATTGAAATTATTAAAATATTGGATAAATCTAAATTTTAAATGTAGAAATTTATTTGTAGTTTTCCACTTAATCTAACGTCCATGCTTGTGGTTTTAAAGTGTTTTCCACTTTCATCGTATTTAGTAAAATTTATTACGAGACACCAAATCTATTAAAATTTGATTTACTTTGTAAAACTATTCTAATGGTTGTGTCATTTTAAAAAGAAGTATGAAGCCTTTCCATCAAATCCATCAAAATTTATTGGTTTTTATTTTTTATATAAACTTAAGATCTAATGTTTTAATTTTAAATCATAATAAATGATAAATGTCACGTATAGTCTATTGATTATTCAATATATATAAAATAAAGATTAGATTTTATATATATTAATTTTAAAATTTTTAATGATAAAAAAAATAAAGGAATATTTATTAGTATATAAATTTTAGATAAATTTTTAATTTCAAAATATTTATAAAATATTGAATTGTATTAAAATTGATATATTATTTATAAATTAATAATGATTATTTGTATATTATATATTTATTTATTATGATGTGATAATATTTTTTATGATAATTTATTTCAAAAAAATTAATATTATAATTATTTATAAATATGATCTTGTAAAATATAACTTAAAAATTAATTATGATTATATATGTATATGTATATGTATATGTATATGTATATGTATATGTATATGTATATAAAATACTTAAAAATTAATTACGATTATTTATATATTATCATATCATGATATATTTTTTATCATAATTTATTTAAACAATTTATTTTTATAATACAATTATTTATAAATATGATGTGGTAAAATTTATATATTATTTATAAATTAATTCTATTATGTAATTATTTAGAAATATAATGTAATAAAATTTATTTATGAATCATAAATTAATTATGATTAAATATAAATATTATATGATAAATATATTATCTATAAATTAATTATAATTATCTAATTATTTGTAAATATAATGTAATAAATTTTTTTATTATCCATTAATTAATTATGATTAGTTATATATTTATTTATTATGATGTAATATTTTTTATGATAATTTATTTTTATAATATCATTATTATAATTATTAATAAATATAATGTAATAATAAATATAACATAATAATATAATTATTTATTTATTAATTATGGAAACTTACCCTCATTCACAAAGTCACCCTATTCCAACTTAATTTCCTTTACAATCCACATAGAATATTTTACGTCTCCATATTTATGAGAATGTTATATTTAGTCTTGCATGACCTATAAAAAATAGATTAATAATTTATTCCTTAAATTAAAAGACAAATGTGAATGGGGAATGATGATATATATAGGGAGTACCTTCTAATCTAAATATAAATTTATGGGTGATTTTTTTAAAATCGGACATTTAAAATTTTTATTTATAAATTAAAATTTATAAAACAAATATAATTAAAAATAATTAATATTTTTATGTACAATTTAAAAATTATAAAATATAAATGTAATTAAAAATAAAAAAATTATATAGAATAAAGTTATTATAAAAAATAGTTATTAATTTTTTTAAAATTTTTAAATTTCTTACATTTTCTTAAATTTTTAATTTTATATCAATTTTTTTTACAATTAAATTTAATTTTTTTTTAAGAATGTTCTCTCATTTTCATAAATTCCCTAAAATTTAAATATTTCAAACCTTTCACTTATTTTCTTTATTTTATATTTCCTCTTTTTATATATATTTTTCATATTTTCCATTGATTTTAACTTTTCTTAAAACTTTCAAATATTCTAAATTTTCTTATTTTTTTTCATTTTCGTCATTTTTAATTTTTTTCTTATATTATTAATTTGTATATAATCCTCACTCCCCTTCTGGCCTGCCCCATCCCTCCCACATCAATTAATAAATTCTCCCTCACTTAAAGTGATGGGAGTAAAGGGAGAAAAAGGAGTGATGACATAGAGTTTTCTAGGCCCCTTTAATGAACCCAAAAATTATCAAGAACAAGAAAATTATCAATAGACCAAGATAATAAAACAATACTTAGATTTGATTTGTATTGATTGCTTGAAATAATTACAAACATAAACCATGCTTAAATGTAAAAAAAATGTCTATTTTAAAAAATTCTTGAAATATATTAAACACTATAATTAGACTATGGGATGAAATTACACTGAAGTTGATGTTTAGTTCTAAAAATATAAAATTTATAAAATATAAAAAACCCCTAAAAAATCATTAAATAATAATTTTGGTCCCTCAGATGATCATGTACTATCTCTAAAAAATATCAAAAATATTTCTAGATAGGTAAAACTTCTTAGGGACAAAAACATACTTTTAGATACGATCATTTTAGCATGTGGAAGAGCTCAAACAGAGCTACGAGTCAAAAGTTATGGTCTCTAGAAGGTGGCCTATTTTTTATACATCATTCTCCTCTAGTTGAAAACAACTCAGCACCTGTGAGTTGACCTCATTATATTACGTCTACTTTTCCTTATGAATCTTCTTCAGCTCCCATTCTATAATCCAAGTGTTATCTTCTTTCTACAATCCTTCCCACTACACAAAATCCCTGTTATAATTCCCTTGCCTTGTGCTCACTATCTTCTTATCCTAAACCTGCATTATTTTTTTCTTTCTTCTACTTTGGAACTTGTTGCTCCCAATTTACTTCTTCATCTTCATTATCTTCACCATCTTCTCCATGGAATTCATATAAATCTAAAATATTAAATACTAGAGATATATCAAAATAATATGGTAAACTCACCACATATGTGTTATCATTTATTTTCTTCATAATTTTGCATGGCCTAGTTTTATTGTACTTTAATTTATTGTATGTGTATTTAGGAAATATTTATTTCCTTAAGTAAAATATTACCAACTCTCCTTCAAATACCTTGGATCTTCTTTTGACATCTGTTGCTGCTTTATATTTCTCATTAATTTCTTGTAACTTTCTTCTTACTTCTTCTTGCAACTACTACATATGCTCTGTAAATGCTTCTACATCATCACTAATTTGATATGCAATTGGTAATTTTACCAATTCTAAAATATCCATAATATTTCTCCCATAAATAATTTAAAAATATGACTTTCCTATTGATCTATTCACTGAACTGTTATATGCAAACTCAGCTTATGATAAAGCCATGTCCTATTTCTTTGTCTTCTCTCCCACTATACATATAGGTAAATTTTCCAAGCTCATATTCACAACTTCTATCTGTACATCTATTTGTGGGTAATATGCACTACTAAATTTTAGGTTAGTACCCATATTCTTCCAAAAAGTCCTCTAAAAATGACTTATAAAATTTATTTCTCTATCTAAAGTAATAGTTTTTGGAACACCATGCCATCTCCCAATATCCATAATGTAATAGTCTAGTATTTTATGCACGTCCTCTAGCCACCTGACATATTCTACACCTTTAAACATACCTTGTCACATCACTCTTCATCTTTGGCCAAGAATAATTTTTCTCCACCAAAGCTATTGTCTTCATCTTACCAAAATGTCCAGCCAAACAACCATTATGTAATTCTCTTATTATATTGTCGTGTAAGGACCCAAATGGAATGCATAATTATTTCCCTTTGAAGAGACAACCTTCTTGCATAAGATACTCATCATGAATAGCATATGTCCCACTTGTTAATGGATTCCTATATTTTTCAACTATCTTGTTAAAATATGGATTAGTATCATATAATTCTTTGATAGATTCAAATCCAACTACTTCACTCACCATAGTAGTTAATAATGCTACCCTCCAACTCAATACATTAACTATCTGATTCCATTTTCTTGATTTATGCTTCAACATAAAAGTATACCTCTACAAGAAATAAACCCACTTTGCATGCCTACTATTCAACTTCTTTTGTGTATTCACATACTTCAAAGCTTCATGATTTGTAAATAGTATAAACTCTTTAGGCACTAAATAATGCCTCCAATGTCTTAATGCTTATACAATTGTATAAATTTTAACATCATAAGTAGAATAATTTTTTCTTACCTCATTCACTTTTTCACTAAAATATTCTATTAGCTATCCTTCTCGACTTAACACAATACTAATTCCCACAAATGAAGCATTACAATCAACTTCAAACACTTTGTTAAAATATGATAATGCTAAAATTGGTGTTTCTTTAATCTTATTCTTCAAAATTCAAATCTTTTTGTGGTTGCTCTAGTTCATACAAATTCCCTCTCATGTAATATGTTAATTGTGTCACACTACTACTAAAATTGTTAATAAAATTTCTATAAAAAGTTACTAAACCATGTAAACTTATTACCTCTATAATACTTTTTAGAATAAGCCACTCAAAAATTGACTTTATCTTTTGTTCATCCATTTTCACACCATTTGTTAAAACTATAAAACTCAAAAATACCAAATTATTATGCATAAACCTACACTTCTTCAAATTTTCATAAAACTTTTCCTTTCTTAACAAATCCATTACCATTCTCAAATGTTGTAAGTGTTATTCTTTAGTCTTATTGAATATAAAAATATCATTAAAATAAACAACCAAAAACTTACCAATATATTATTATAGCACTGTATTGATCACCCTCATAAATGTGCTAGGTGCATTAGATAATATTAATGACATCACCACCCACTCATATAAGCCATCCCTAGTCTTGAATGAAGTTTTCCACTCATCTTCTTCATAAATTTGAATATGATATTAACCACTCCTTATATCGATCTTGGTAAAATATTTTGATCATGCAAGCACATCCATCATATCATCTAAATGAGGTATAGGCAACTATATTTTATTAATTTATCTACTATCTACACATATTATCTATCCTCTATATTTATTTGGAGTTAGCAACACTGGTGTTGTACATGTTCTCAGACTCTCCCTTATCACTTTCTTTCTTAGCAATTCAATAATTTATTTATATAATTTTGTATGTTCTGTTGGACTCGTTTTATAAGCTATTTGATTGGGTAGAGTTGATCTTGAAATCAAATCAATGTGATGTTGAATATATCTCTTCAATGGTAAACGATCTGTTAACTCATCAGACATAATATCTGCATATTTTTTCAACACTCTTGATCCTTTTATTGGTATTGGCACCATTTTTACTTCTTCATTCTTTGTTACTAGTGTATAATAACAACTTGATACCTTTATATCTTGGATAAATTATTTAGTATAGATCATGCTTTTTGTCTTCTCTTCCTCTTTAAGAGGTAAGAAAACTACCTTTGTACCACCTTTCCAAAACATGTGTATGTTTTTTACTCCATCATGAACTACTTTTCTATCAAATTACCATGGCCTCCCCAATAACACATGACATATTTTGATTGGAATAACATCACATCATATTTCATCATTATAAATTTTTCTTATAGAAAACTTGATTAAGCACCTTTTATCTACTCTAACCTCATTCCCTTTCTTAAAAAAAGAAATCTGATAAGGGTTAGATGTTTTTCACATTGCAGATTTAATTTCTCAATCATTTCTTTATAAACAATATTTTCACAACTACCATCATTTATAATTACTTTTCATACCTTTCCACCTAAATTACATCTTTATAAAAAAATATTTGACCACAACTATGTATCACTACCTTCATTATTATGCACTTGTTCCTTTGTTGGAGCGATCATGGTTCTTCTCATCATGATATTCTCTTCAGCATCTACTAGTACAACTTCAGTATTCTGCTCTTCTATTTTAGCCTTAACTAGATTTATTCTTGGGTGATCTTCTTGCCTCATTTCTTGATCTTGATAGTTTAGACACTCAAATGCTTTGTGCCCTTCTTATCCACATCTATAATATACATAAGATCTACATTGATTTAGAAACAATCCTCTAGCACCACCGTAACCTCATCTTATCTAAAATATTCTTCCTCTTAGTTGGTATTGAAATCATTATCTATTACCATCTTGATTTTTTGTACCATGTGATGATTCACCTTTATTGGCATCAAAGTCATCTCTGGTGGTATTAAGCCCACCTCATCCCCTTATTAGATGGGATCCTCCTCTTCTTGGACTAGTAAATATCTTTCTAAAATTTTGTTTATTTTATTTTTCTTCTACCTTCAAAGCTAATTGATAAGCCTCCTCCATGTTAAGTATTCTATGTATGTTTAATTCATCTTTAAAAGAAAAATTCAAACCATTTACATACCTTACAACCATCTGCTCTTCTATTTTATCATGCTCTACTCATATGGAAAGATTCTAAAATTCATCTATATACTCTTGTATTTTATGATATTTTTACCTCAAATTTTGAAATTTTCTGTATAGGGTTTGTGCATAATCCATAGGAAGAAATTTCTCTCTTAGCTTTTTTTTCATATTTTTCCATGAATTAATCTTCTCTTTACTATTTCTCTATCTCTCTTTATGGAGGTGATCCCACCAAATTATTACATGACCTTTCAATTTCATGAATGCAAACTTTATCTTCTTGTCTTCTCTCATAGTCTTTCACTTGAAAAACTTCTCCATGTTATTAATCCAATCTATCAAGTCCTCTAGTTTTAAACTACCTCCATAATCTAGAACATCCACCTTGATTCTTTCATTCCTTCTTTATAAATCATGAACCATCTTCTCTTCTATTTATGGTGATTGCCCCTATTGTTCATCTTCTTGCTAAACTTCTTCATCATAATCTGTGTCTTGCTCATCACCACCTTATCTTCTCTATTGATTGGTGATAACCTCTCTTAATTGTTGAAATTACCTCTATAACTATTTCATATTTTGGTTCATCTATGCAATACCTCCTCATCCTCTCCTCGTTCTTTACTCTTTGAAGATTCAAACATACTCTGATATCAGGCAATGAACCCAAAAACTATCAAGAATAAAAAAATACTAACAGGTTAAGATCTTGAAACAATACTTAGAATTGATTCATATAAATTTCTTAAAATAATTACAAACCTAAACCATGCTTAAATAATCCTCAACTTAGAAATTAGAGTTTACATGCAAAATTTTTAAAAAAAAAAAAATCTAATAAAAAATGTCTATTTTTAAAAACTCCTATTTTCATAAACTCTCAAAATATCTCAAAAATCTCTCGAAATATCCTAAATACTATAATTAGACTATGGGATGAAATTTAACTAAATTTGATATATGGTTCTAGAAATATACATTTTTGAAAAATAGAAAAAGTCAAAAAAATTATTAAATCATAATTTTGGACACTCAGAGGATCACGTATGGCCTCCAAAAAGTATAAAAAACATTCTTAGATAGGTAGAACTTCCTAAGAACAACAACAT
This sequence comes from Torreya grandis, assembly GCA_037957365.1. Classification (NCBI taxonomy): domain Eukaryota; kingdom Viridiplantae; phylum Streptophyta; class Pinopsida; order Cupressales; family Taxaceae; genus Torreya; species Torreya grandis. Next base: position 264,401 of record JARHVA010000528.1, on the reverse strand, counting down.
AGTTTTTGATATGGTCATTTTAGCACGTGGAAGAGCTCAAATAGAGCTACAGGTCAAAAAGTTATGGCCTCCAAAATGATGGCCTATTTTTTTTTGCATCACCCTTCCCCCTCTTTTTATCCCTAATTTTAAATTTTATCTACATTCATGATTTTCCTATTTTTCCTTTATTTTTTACTATCTTTCCTTTTGTTTCTAATTTAGGCTATTTCCCCTAATTTTTAACATGTTTTTATAATTTTATTAAATTCCTCAATTTTGTATATTTTTTTCTAATTATTTATAAATTTTCACTATATTCATATGTTCACTATCTTTTTTAGTTTTTCTATTTTCTAATTATTTTTATGTTTTCCTAAATTTTCATATTTTTTTTTCTAAATTATACAAACTTCATTGATTTCCTTAATTTCTCATAGTTTCCTATAATTTTCATTAATATTTTAAATTTGTCTTAATTTTATTATTATTTTTTGTTTTTTCATCATTTTGCTAAATTTTTTAAATTTATAAAAGGTATACATTTTATTTTTAATTTTTTTTGATACTTCTATTGATTTCTCCTTTTTCATAGTTTCCTAAATTTCCCAATTCTTTTTATTTTTTCCTAATATTACTTTGTTTTTTCAAAATTCCCTAAATTTAGTTTAATTTCCTTATTTTCTTTATTTACCATATTTTTGATATTCCTTCTCTAAAATTTTATATATTTTTTAATTACCCTTAAAATCTCAAAAATTCAAGTTTATTTTATGGATCAGTGACTAAGGGTTAAATGAGTCCCTCACATGTAAATTAGAGAACGAAAAAATATATAGGTAAAGATGTAACAATGGCCATAAGGTTATACACCTGGGGCAAGCATGACCACTATAATGCTAAGTGACAAAGCACTACAATAAAACACTAATGGGGAGGTGACACCTCATGCAAAAACCATTACATAGGAAGATAATAGGGAAACATAAAAACTTATTTAAAACATGATGTACTAAAACTAACATAGGAATTGTACACTAAGAATAAGAAAGGGAGTTGGAGTCAACATCCATGTATTTGCCACCTAGTAACCCAGTTGTGCCACAATAAATGTCAACCACCCCTAACACACTTGCTATCTTATAATCTAGACCCAAACTAGTAGCCAAGCCCTATCGAGAGGTCAAAGACTCATTGCCACCCAAATGATTTTTTCTATGAATGAAAGAACCTCCCAAGCTCATTTTATGGCTAACTGAATCTAGATGATCTCGTATAGTACCAAAATTAGTCTAAAGACATGACCCTGGGGACCTCCACCTAAATGGAGGAGAAAACACTTGCTCTGCCATCTACACAGAATAATAATTTAATTGTTTCCATTTTTAAAGTGTAATGCGTTACATCTAGAAGAGTCTCCAAATCTGAAATTGGATTTTTCATAACTTTCAAGGGAGGAGCTGAGAGGAAATGCCCACCTTGAGTGAGGTTATCCTTCTAAACCTCTAAAAAAATTTCCATAAAATTCAAAAATAATAACAAACATTCCTTCAATCTCTATAAATTCCTATAAAAGAACTAGGTCCACTTCATCCCTTCTAGAGAAAGGTAGAGATATATAATTTTTAAAATTAAAAGTAGTAGTAGCCTCAGCCAAACCTACTATATGAATAATTTTCACAAAAAAATTCCACCAAAATGATGACCTACTACTGGTCCTAAGAAAATAAAACAAAATTGGAAGCAAAAACTAAGACCAAGGAAGAGTTTGTATTGACCCCAATGCAAGAGTTGATGAAATCCTCTCCTAGTATTATCATAATTGACTATATAACTTTCAACATCAGTACCCATAAAAACCACTTCACTATGTTCTTGACCACCTCCCCAAATAATTTTGTCTATCATGTGATGCAAAGAAGTGGTTCAAAAGCAACCACCATGTAAGGTAGGTCCATGCTAACTATGAGTATAGAGATCTACCAAGTCATATAAAAATGAGACAAATGAGTAGTCATGTCAAGAACAATAGCCAAGTCAGATATAAACATGTCTCTTAAATCAGGAGAGATGGAAAAAATTAACTAATACCAAAAATAAATGTGGGGACATCCAAAAAATAAAGGATGAATGACGAACATAAATAATAATAACCAAATATTAGAAATAACACCACTAGACAATATTAATCAATGAAGAGAATAAATAATTAGGCCAAGTGATTTCTATATTATACATCACAAGATTGAAAAATTATGAGATGACTTGGTTAGCAAAAAAATCAACAACTAAATAGATTCCCTTCAGGAATGTTGAACTTTCCTCAAAGAGGAAGACTCCAACCAAGGCCAAATTCATTCCATGATATTTTTGATCAACTAGACCATAACATCCTTCTAGCAAAGAACTTCAGTCATAACCATAGAATTCCCCTCAATGATCAACTTCTCTAGTCCAAATTATAAAGCAATCTTGATACCCTAAACTAGCACTTGGATTTCAACCTTACTATTTATACCATCAACCAACTTGAGGGACATTTCTCTTCTAAGATACCTATAATAATCATTGATAATGCAACATGCACCTTATGCCCTATTGTTTCCCTGCAAACCACATTCAGAATTCATTTTGAACCAACTAAGGGCAGGGAAGATTCAGTCTACATTATCTTCCATTCTAAGTCTAGACTCTAATACCAAAGACTCATAAATAATAAGATTTCTTAATTCTTTTTGTTTTCCCTGTTTTTCACTAATTCTCCTAATTTTTATTAATTTTTCCTATTTTCTCTATTTTTAAAATTTTATTTAAGTTTATATATTATCCCTATTTTCCAATAAATTTTATTTTTTATTAAGGGTAAAGGGGGGGTTTTTTGAAACTAGGGACCCCATACCCTAGAAAACAAGCAGTCAAATAGGGTCTAAAATCCCAAATAACACCATAAGTCTGACAAAAATAGCTAACACAAGAAAAGAGGTTACACCCAACCTAAAATAATCAAAATAAATATAAAATAGGGTTTGAAGGCACAAGCCCACAAAGCTTAAAAATAAAACCAATTCCTCAAAGAAAGTACATAAAATACAAGAGCTATCCAAGATGAGCCCAAACCAATTAGTCATTGCTTCTTCCTTCGAAATGGTATCTACAAATACCACCAACTCAAAGCAAGTTGGATGATTAGGTCTATATTTTTTTTGCCTTCTCTAAACTTTAATCCAACCTCTAGTATCCATTAAAATTTTTGGAAAAAAAATATTTCCAAAATCCTCTTCAGGGTTGCGCAAAATCAAATCATAATCCTCTTCCTCAAAGGTATTATCTTTAACACTTGAGGGTATCATATTTGGAACATTAGTTTCTTAGGGAGCCACTTTAGCGGGTTGATCCAATACTAATTTTGTATCATTTTATTCTTCCACATCCAAAGATTTATTTTCTATTAAATTTTCAACCAATTAGTTTACTAACTCTTCATTCATATCATTTAGTCTTTCTCCCTTCTTTAAAGACTTTACTTCATCTCACTCAAAGTTTTTAACTTATACTGTCAAAAGATCCCTATTAACATTTTTTTCCTATGAAATACATTAGTTTTTTCCCTACCTAACATGCATGAATCAACGAAATGCCCTATATCAAAGAAGTACCTACATCTAAAATTTAATCCTTCAAAGCCAATAATTTATACCCAAATCTGATTATTAACAATCAACTTTAATTTTTTTGAGAGTTGAGGGTCCACATCAATATTGACAAAAATCCTTACATATGTAACATGGAGATACTCTATTATATATTCATCAATAGATAACAATCCTCCTAGGGTACTACCATTGACATTAAAATTGTCCTTGGTCCAAAACTTTAAAGGAAGGTAAGGAAGGTGGATCCACACTGGTCTAATACTAAAAGATTCAGTAGCTGGGTTAAAATGGATACCAAGGATTTAACATAAGGATGTGATGATCAAAATATTAGCCCTACTGCTATATAATATTATCCTTATCTTCTCTTTTTTCAAAAAATGCTATAAAATATACCTTTGCATAGGGGTATATTTCCCAGTTCCTTTTTATTAATGGTTTTCAGACCTTCAAAATCCACCCATGGAGGGTTTGATAATTAGGCCTAAAATTATTAAACTTAAAAATTAAACCCTTAGCACAAAACCATGCTTCCCCTTGTAAAATCCTTTAAAGAGAGTGTCCCTCAAAACAAATAGATTTTTGAAATTTTACTGGGTTAAAAATTTTGTTACCTTATTGGGGATTGCTATGAAAAGAGACCCCTATTGCTTAGTCTTTCTAGGAACCACTACATCATAAGACCCCTATTTTAGACCCTACTCTAAAGTGGCCTCATTCAACATTGGGTCCTTTCTTGAAGTAACTTCAAGTTCTAGTTTTATAGCATCAAGTCCTTTAGTGGCTTCCTACACTAATCCTCTGAGATTTGAGGTTTTTTAACTCTCCTTTCCAACATTCAACACTGTCAAATTGTGAACTGACATCCCCTTCCTATTGGCCTACTTTCCCTTACAATAAATACTACCAAAAGGGAATTTTAGCCCCAACTAATTTCCTTTACCCATTTGAGGAGATGTGCCCCCAAATGTCATCTTAAATCTATCATTATCTTCCACCATAGTTAAAACACCCACATATCTGTCTGAGACAAGATCCTTACACTGTGCAACTATTTCACAATTCATAGCTGCAGCGTCGTTCAGCTCTACCACCATCGAAGAAAAAAATGAAACCCTAGTGCAAGGGTTCATTTTAGATAAATTAAATGTTATGAGCATGTGTCGAATAGGAGGAAAATACAATAAATTTTATTATTATTTTAAAATTTTGATTTGTTTTAAAATTTCTTTAATTTTCTCTAATATTTCATGATTTTTATAAATTTTCTCAATTTATTCAAATTTTTAAATTTCTTGGTTTTCTCATATTTTAATATTTCCATCTAATTCCTTTAAATTTAACAATATTCCCTATTTATTATCATATTCTTCTTAACTTTTTAGATTTTCTTTATTTTAGTAACTATTATATATTTATTGATTTTTTTTTAAAATTTTCCTATTTTAACCTAACATTTCATAATTTTATTTCAGTTTTTTCCATTTCCATAATATTCCTTAAGTTTTCTTGTTTTTCCTAATTTTGACTGATTTTATTATTTTTAAGTAATTTTATGATACTTCCATTCCTTTTCATATTTTTCCTAATTTCCATAATTGTATTTAATTTTATTATATTTTATATATTTTCTTAATTTATTTAATATTTCATTAATTTCCCCCTTTTTCTAATTGCCCCATAGTTGAACAAAATTTTCTTATTTTTATTTAAATTTTAAATAATTTTATTATATCTTGGAAACCCCAATTTCAAAATTTTCATAAATATTTTTCTAAATGGTATATTCCTTAATTTACAAATTTATCTTCAATTTATTAATTTTTCATTAAATACTAAATTTCCCCATTTTTTTTTTGTTTTTATGTAAATCCTTTTTTATATATTTTTCCAACTTTTTGGCTAAAACTTATAATTTCATAAGTTTTATAAACTCTTTTTTTTTTTTTTTTCTAATTTCATAAATTTTCTTAAAAACCCTAAATTTCCTCGATTTCTTAAATTTTCTATTTTTTTCCTTAACCCTAATTTCTCATAATTTTGTAACTGTGAGTATGGATCTGCGTAACTCTAATTGATATGAGGTGATCTACGGTGAAGGTGTCCTTTCAGCATTAGAGTCAGAACTGGGGATCGCTGAAAGAGCTATTATATGACGACAGAGAATGAAATATTGGCTCGAACAGTTCATTTGATGCTCCAACTGTGACGACAGAGAATGAAATATTAAAATGATGATTGGGGGATCGTTTTCTCATGAGTTGGGCAGAGGCTTTAAATCTCCTGTTGTCTTTCCTAAGGGGAAGGATGCGAACGGTAATGGTAGAGTCCATGTAGCGGTCGCGGTGTATGATGGAAAAGAGGTGAAAAGATCCCCAGGTCTTGGAGGTTTTGTGCAGGCAGGAATGAGAGAACCTAATGATGAAGATCGGAAGATCGGGAACTTGAAGCCACAGTCAGAAAGGACCCAATGCTAAATGAAGCCACACTGGAACAGGGTCAAAACCATGGTTCGTATGTTGTAGTGGTTTCCAAAGAGAATCAGATATAACGGTCTCTTACCACGGCTCTCTCTAATAAGGTAAACAAAATTTTAATCCCAGCAAAATTTTGAAAATTTGTTTGTTTTGAGGGTGAATATCTTGAAGGGATTTTACAAGGCGAAGTATGGTATTCTAATAGGGGTTTAATCTATAATTTTAATCATTTCTGGCCAAATCTTCAAACACTCCATGGGTGGATTTTGGAGGTTTGGAGACCATTAATGAAAGGAAATATACCTTTGAGCAAAGAGATTTTTTGAATCAATTTTTAACAAAAGAGAAGATAAGGATAAGATTATGCAACAACGCGCTGGTCCTTTGATCATCATATTCTCATGTTGAAACCCTGATATCCCAATTTTAATCTAGTTACTCAATCCTTTAGTATTAAACTAGTGTGGATCCATCTTCCTTACCTCCCTTTGCAGTTTTGAACTAGAGATAGTCTTAAGGTTATTGGTATTACCTTTAGAAGATTCTTATCCATTGATGAATCTACATCAAAATATCTCCATGCTACTTATGCAAGGATTTTAGTCAATATTGATGTGGATGCTCAGTGCCTGACAAATTTAGAGTTGATTGTTGACAATCAAATTTGGGTTCAAATTGTTGACTACAAAGGATTAGCTTTCAGATGTAGGCATTGTTTTAATATAGGGCATTTGTCTGATTCATACACGTTAGGTAGGAGAAAAAACAAGGTATTTCATGGGCAAAAAATGTTAATAGGGATCTTTTGATAGTAGAAGTAGAAAACCTTGAGGGAGTTGAAAAGAAGTCTCTAGATAAGGAAAAAAGTTTAACGGACATGAATGAAGAGTTCGTAAACCAGTCAATTGGAGATTTAATAGAAAATAAAGTTTTGGATGTGGAAGTATAAAAGGAATCAGAATTGGTTTTGGAGCAACATGTTGAAGTGGTTCCCCAAGACAATAATGTTACAACTATGATATCCTCATGTGTTAAAGATAATTCTTTGTAGGAAGAGGATTCTGATCTCATTATGCATAACCCTGAAGAGGATGATGGAAATATTTTTAATCCAAAAAGCTAAAAGGATAATAGAGGTTGGATTAAAGACTAGAGAAAGCAGGAATAACAATGGAAACCCAATCATCCAATATGATTCAACTTGGTGGCCCTAGTAGACATCGTTTGAAAGGAGGAAGCAAGGCCTATGTGGTTTGGTACCATCTTGGTTCAGCGCTTGGATTTCTTGAATTTTCTTTGGGGAGCTATTTTCATTTTCCTTTGATTGTATTTTGGCTATTTTTGGGTTGGGTGTAACCCATTTTCTTGTGTTGGCTAGTTTTGTTAGACTTATGGTGTATTTGGGTTCTTAGAACCCATCCAACTACTTGTTTTCTAGCATATAGGGTCCCTAGTATTAAAAAGCCTCGACTTTACCCTTAATTAAAAAAAAAAAATCTCATAGTTTTATTTCTCTTCATATTCTCCTATCAAACTTGAAAACTTATTAATTTTATCTATATAGTAATTTAATTGTTAAACCCTATATTTCTTACAAAAAATGTTTTTTTATAAACTCTAATTCACTTAATTTTTATACTTTTCCTCTAAAACATAAAATTTCTTAATTTTTACTAAACCTAAAATTTTCTTAATCTCATAATTTTCACATAAAATGACATGTTGGAAATAATATTAATGGAATTAAAATGAAATTATATTTCATGATTCAAGTTTAAAGAGAGAAAATAATATAATAAATAAGACAATAAGTTTTTTCACTTCACATTGCCCATATTGACCTTTCCTATTCCTACGAGAATGAAGAACTTATTGAAAAAGATGAAAGAAAGACACTTAAACTAGACACATAGGATTAATAACATATATAAAATATTATTACATCCCCCCTTAAACTATAGTGATCTTTGTTAGACCAAGCATTCCTCTAAACTCCTCAAATTTTTACCATCCAACCACTTTTTTAGGGTGTTTGTTGATTGCTCTGTTGTAAGGCAATGTTGCAGCTTGACACTGCCATATTTCACATAGTGTCAAATCAAATAAAATTTAGTATACATATGCTTGGTTTGGTTGTGAAATACTAAATTCTTTGTCAACTAGATTACAAAAGTGTTGTGAACCATGAGAGGTGTTGACAAAACTTGTTGTTTTTACAAATTTCAAATAACTCTCTAAGCCACAAAATGTCTCTAGTTACCTATGAAGCATCCATACATTCTAATTCTATTGAATAAATTATCAACATTGATTGCTCCTTAGATTTTCATGACAATTTCAATTTTCAAATTCACCCATAGTGGACTTTTTATCTTCATGATCACCAAAATAAATAGAATCTAAATATCGAACCAATTTGAAGTCTCCCACCCTGAAGTATTTGAGTCAAAAAATTTGTGTTCTTTTAACATATCTAAGGAATCATTTTAATGCTACCCAATGGCTATATTTTTGTTATTACATGAATATTTTAAAAACACCAACATTAACAGATATATTTGGTCCATTTTTGGTCACATAAAGTAGACTTCCAATCAATTATATGTATTTAATGGCATCAACCAAATTTGTTGTATCTTTGGATGTCAAATTGAGATTCTATTCATGGGAATGTTGAGAGGCTTATAATATTTCATTCCAAACTTACTCAAAATTTCACCAATCTACGTCTCCTAAGTGATGAAAAAATACTTTTGTTTTTGAATTACTTCAATACCTAAATAGTAATAAACATAACCCAAATCAATCATTTCAAAGCTTTTCATCAACTTCGATTTAGAATTTTGAGTGTACCATTAATTTTTACCTATGATGAGCAAATAATTAACATACACCACCAAAAATACAATTGATTTGATGAAAAGAGTTGTATCTTCAAATTAAAAATGTTTAAAGTTCATGTTCATGAGGAACTCAAATTGTTTGTCATACCATGCTCAAGGGGATTGTTTCTAACCATACAATAATTTTTCAAGTTTCCACACCTTATTCTCTTGGTATTTTATTGGAAAACCTTGAGTTGTGTCATATACATAGTTTATTTGAAGTCACCATTAAAAATGTAGTTTTGACGTCCATTAGATGATTTTTCATTTGTGGTGAGCAGAGAGAGCAAACATGGTTCTAATGGTAGTCTGTTTTCTTATAGGTAGAAATATTTCATTTTAGTTAATTTATTATTTTTGAATATATATATATATATATATTTGTGACATGTTTTGTTTTGTTCTTGTCAAGTGAGACATTAGCCTTGTTTTTATTATGGTAGAACCACTTGTAGCTAATAGGTTTGTAGCTAGTAAAGTAGAGGTTGTTTATTTTTTCCATATTTATTTATTATGATGTTTTTCCCCTCACTTGGAGTTTTCCTTTAATTTCATGGATAATATTGTTTAAGTGTACAATTTAAATAGATTCAAAGTGAAGTAACTCCCTTGACTAGTAATTCTAGATATGAGAGTTACTCCTCTATTCTTAGCTTTGTTGATCACATTTTGTGGAGGAGTTACTATTTTATTATGAGGGTTTGTTGACCATATTTTTTAGATTAGTTACTCAAGACTACCCTATATGTACACATCACTTGGTGCATTTTTTCAATTAATGGAGGATTGGTTCTTTGGATTCAATTTATCTTATGCAACATTCTCTTACTGATTTCTTTTAGCTTGTAGTTTTGTGTTTTATTATTTTTTGTCTCACACCTATCATAAACTTGTGAATCATCATGATCCAATGATTCTAGCCATTACTTTTATATGGTATCAGAACACCACCCTAGTAATGATGTGTCTAGTTTTATGCTATTAGCTTTATATTGAAATCTTCAGATTGTTTATAGTATTGTCAGGGAATTTTTTTTGAGGGTTTAAAAAAACATTTTGTGGTATTTTAAAGAAAATAAAAAAACTCAAAATTTGTGGGTAAATTTTGTTAAAATCTATTGTATTAACTATATAATAATTATATTCAAATCTAAGGGACATAGTGATCTTACATTGTGAGGAAACCTAGGTTCTACCTATGATGTATTGTCTGGTTACATGGCCTACACGTAACTTCTTGGAGGTTTTCTTATAGACCTTTGTGTTTTCTATCGAGATAGGGTCTTCAATAGCTTTTGCTACACCTTAAACCTCTCGACATCGACATCATGTAACTTTACACACTCAACATAGTGTACCTAATGCTTTCTCATAGCCTTGTTGTGTTTAAAACAACTCATGTTGTTAATTTGATGCCATTAATAACCTTGAATTTCCATTGATCTAGTTGGAGATGTTACCTAGAAGATTTTTGATGTCATGCATGCCTAATCCACCTTGTTGTTACCACCCTTTGTTTCATTCTTCTCAATTATTTTATGTCATTCCAACTACCTCAAAAATAGATTTGCCTCCCCACTAACCCTAGCTCATCATCTTGCCAGTTCTACATTTAATTTATTATTTTCATTAAGCCACCATTCAAAGTTAGCTTTCTGGTAAAGCCGTGGGTTTCAAAAAATAATCTAGTATCAAATTCATGGTTTTTCCATTTTTAGTGATCCTTTTTTAAATATTTTAACAAAGTGAAAATTAATTTGATGTTTGATATTATGTTATTAATTTTTTTAATTAAAAGGTATCGTTCTTTTATATATGGAAAACATATTATAAGTTGTGGGGATTGTATTAACTAAAATTGTCCTTTTTTATTATGGTGGTCCTAATATCATCCTGGGAAGACATTTTTTGAATTTATTTAATAAAAATAATATATTTTGACCTTAATTCAAAAGATTAGAATATTAATTTTTTAAAACTCTTCATATTTTTGCTAGATGAAGATGAAAGGGTGAGATTTAGTTTGGCAAGTGAACAAACTCCCTTGCATTCAAAACATTAATTTTATCTCTCTTAATCAAATTATACTTACCTTTATTGGACATAATCTCAGCTAAGCCTTGCATCCCTTTGCTTTTTACATCTTGTCTTTACTGACACTTGCACTGATTACTCAAGACACATTCACAATTATACCTAACATATGTTGAGTATGTATTATTTTCAACATTCCTAGGGATATTCACTATTTCATAGTTAAAGGTGGTGTAATGTGTTGATATTGTATTTTTAAATTAAGGTTTGTAGATAATCATATGAATAAAACTATTCATTTGGGGCAACTATGATAAAAATGATTTTAACCATGTCAATAATTCTCTTAAAATATAGTGTGGTCCTTCCTAATGCATCAACATGATACTCATATATAAGACCTAACATCTATTCTATCTAAAAATTCATTAGCTATTAATAACTAAAACATAAAATACAACTTATAGTAGAATAACCATATATGCTAGATATAACATTTATTTTACTCAATGCTCTTGCATCATATTCAGCTAGATAAATCAAGGAATAAAAATTATAGGAAGACACCCATATATTGGAGCTAATATATTATCTTCTCATAATTAAGATACCCATCTACTCAAAGGAGAACCAACATTACCCACATGGTTTTATTTTACTCCTATGCATCATGGTATTACACGTCTTGATGATACCCATACACATGTTTTTATAGAACCAAAAAATAATGCATGTAGATGTGGAGGTGTCACCTACCACAATATTCCTACTTGAATCATCAAAATACAAATTATCAAATATCATGGTTAACACATGTTGGGTTAGATCAAACATTAAAATATCTAACATTTATTAACAATCATTATTAGAGTCTATAGACATGTGAAGCAACATAACCATGAAATAAAAATCCATACCATAGCACATTCATGTTAGCTCATTTGTATTGATTAATATATCAACAATGAATATTTATCAATATTATCATGTTACTGATATTTAAAAATTTAATGCATCAAACCAAAGATAATTATTATTCTAATTGTTATCATGAATTCAATAAACAACTTATGACAAGTTATATCAATTACCATAACCCAAATGTTCACAAATGTGAGAATTTCATCAATTTTATAGAGGACATGGAAATGAATTATCTCAATGTTCATCATAAAAAGGGTTGTTAGAATGTGATATTCCATCAAAACTATACATTATAGGATGCCATCATATAATAAATCAATCCTTTTAGGACAATAAGTCTTTACTTCTAGGCATTTTAGGTGAGCAATGTTATTTTTACACCTCTTGTTATTAAGCACAACATACAAAGAGGAAAAAATGATGTATAAATTGGGCATGAAACTTTATATATCAATTAACTTTTTAACATAAATATTTTTAGTGAAACATATATCATATGGATTAACATGCTCTCATTCTCATAAAAAGACTATATTCAAAATAAAATGTAAGGATTGTCACAAAAACTTATTGAACTAGCCAAGATAGTTTTTTTTTAAAAAATATTAGTGTTGTAACCATAATCATAATACCAAATGTAATTCACTTACAAAGCACAACCTCATCCTTCCCTTCTCCTATCCCCTACCCCCTTCTTCCACTCCCCACCCCAAAACTAGAATAATCTTCTTACAACTCTTAATATTGTAACCATGCTCTAATACTCAATGTAATTCAACCCAAAACATAACCTCCTCATATAGAATAAATATTAGCAAAATATATCACATAATTTAATAACTTGATTATTTAAAATTTCTAATATGTTTATCATAAAGTATATTTTATTGATTTTCAAAAAAATTCTCATAAACTACAAATGTAAAGTATTTAATGCATATACTGAGATAAAAAAAGGTTATGATCCCCTTTGAATTTTCAAGAGATAAATAATTGATCTTATTTATATTTCAATAAACTTTTTTTGGATAATATGGGAATCAATAACTATTATAAGAAATTATTATTTGTATCATAGGTACATTGATAGTGACCAAACAAATTCATGCTCACCCAGAAAGATTACCAATCAAATAATAAATTAACCCAGTATGTATTTTAGTAATCATCTTTGTGCATAGATAAGACCACATTAATTTAAATTTAATATAAAAAATAAAAAAATCTCTTGTTACATAAACATTTCCCATAGGTAAGCCATTTTTCAGTTATAATTGAAGCACATACATTTGATATTGGTCATCCTAAGAAGAAATGAAGATTTTTTATAAAATATATATTTCTAATCAATTCAAGAATATTCTCATCTAAATCCATTGATAAAAATCATGTATTAATATGATATACCTGTTACTTGGCATTTCCCATAGTTAAGCAAATTTTAACTTATAATTGAAGCACATTATACTATACTGATCATTTTCAAGGAGAATGAATAGTTTTTATAAAATATATTATTCTAATCAATCCAATAATAATGTTATCTAAATTGAATGATAAAAATAACTCTATTTTTTTTGAAATGGTCTCTTGCACTCCTCTTCTTACTGATTTGCCTTGTTTGTAGGGTTCAGCTACTACTGATGGTGCACCACTTGGGTCTACTACTACTATTACAGAGTCTTACTATTTTTGGTGTGTTGTTTGAAACTTTTATCGGTACACCGTTTAAGTTAGGGGGTTTTGATGCTACTAATACATTGTCTGAGCAAGGTGCTCTCACTATTGGGATGCTACCTATTACTGAGATGATTGTTGTTGGTGTAATGCCCATGTCTGGGGTAGCTATTGCTGGTTCTACACCTATTTCTAGTGATATTGTCATGCATTGCACTATTTTTGGCTCTTCTTCTATTGTTCCAACCTCTTTTGCCAGCGTGGTTCATGTTGGAACCTCATCTCCTCAAATGAAGATTGCCCCTACTCATTCTTCTTTTGTGACTGGGGGTAAGGTGAAAATTTTAACACTACCCCCTCCTATTATGATTTTAAGGGATGAGGTGTTAAAAAATGAGAAATATTTTTCTTAGAATGGATTGATTTGTATATTTGATAGATTTTAGCCATGACTCTCAGATCTAAACACTTGGATATTTGAGTAGTGACATCCCCTTATAAAGGGGAAATAGAAATTTACCCATGTTGTAAAGGATTCTATATAGTGATTTTTTATTCTTTCTCTGATCAAAATTGTATTTTTGATGGTCGATCTTGGTTCAGGGGAGAAAATACTATGTTGTTAAAGCCTTAAGTTTCTACCTTTAACCTTCTCATTGAATCTTTCAATAGACTGCCATTTTGGATTCATCTATCAAATATATCTCTTCATTTTTAGTGTGAATCTTGCTTTAAAGGTATTGGAAACTTAGTGGGTCATTTTATCATGGTGGATCATGTCACTACTTAATTTTTTCACACAACTTATGCTCACATTTTAGTGGATTTAGATTTATCTATGCCTTTCTCAACAGAGGTTGTTTTATAAGTTGCTAATCACTCTTGGTGTTAGCCCTTGGATTATGAAGGTATCCCATTTCATTGTCAAAAGTGTTTTAATATGGGTCATTTGGCATCTAAATGCGCCCACTTGAAGGTTTATCAGTCTTCTTCCTAGCGGAAGGATGTTCTACATGAAAACCTTATAGTAGATGTTGATGATGATGGTTTAGGATCAGAATCTTTGATGCCTCATTCGAATGAAAGGAAGGATTCTCTTCCCCCACTCCATGAATCTTTTGCTACTATGATTATTGTAGGGACCTCTCCTACTATTGCGACTAATTTTGAGACTATTTTTTGGACCTCCCCTATTGTTGTTGTTGTTGGGACTACTGTTGAGATCTCCCTTGCTATTACTCTTGTAGTACCTTTGCTTGGTTATTCTACCATTGGAACTATAACAGGGACCTCCCCTGTTGTTTACCCTACTATTTATTTTTCTACTAAGAATACCATAGGGATTTTATCTAGTTGTTACTACTAAGATTAGGACTATTATTATTATAGGTATGCAGTTTTCTATTGGGGTTGATGTTGTTGTGTCCACGTCATAGACTTTTCCACTTTAGAGGATTTGGTGAGTTTATCACCTCCTTCATCTCCTATTTCTGAGAATGGAGATTTCAATGCTTATTGCACTATTGTCCAAAGGAGTAAGCAAGGTCTTCCTAAGCATTTTTGTTAGACTTGCATTTGGACCAAGGGTGTTTGACCTACTAGGTGAGGTCTTGTAATTATTTAGTTTGTTTTTCTTTGTAATGTTGTTGAATTTCTATAGCTTAGCCTTTTTGGCTTTGCTATTTGACTGATGTCAGTGTGCTATTTTTGGCTTGTGGATGGCATTTTTGTTTTTGACTTGGGAACTAATTTTTATGGAGCTCAGGACCCTTTTTTCTTACTGATCTTATAAAAAACAATAATGTATTAACATGATATACTTGTTACTTGGCACTAGATGAAAACAATTTACCATTGCTAACTAACATTGAATTAAAAATTCCATTACACAATGGATGTGAACCTATGTAAATATTATTTTTATCCAAATAAGGTTTCAATAAGTAGATGTGATCACATTAAATTGTTTTTTTTCAAAGGTTTTTTTTAACAAGGATATTGTTGACAATTTTATGATGAAGCACTCTTCTCTAATATGGATTTCTCATTGCATTAAAATAATATAATTATAATTGATTAATAAAATAATCACAATCTCTTTAATATATAAGGTTATTATTATATTTGAATTTCAAATTTATATTTAATTTAATTTCTTTTAATATTTTTAACTAAAATAAAGACTACATCATTTGCATCAATATAAAAAATGATGATAATTTATATAAAATTACCATGGTTTGAATGAAAGAATGGCATTTTCATATAACTTCCAATTATAAGTGGCACATTTTAATTTTATGTAGATGTCATATGAATCAATGCTTATATAAAAAGTTTATAACTCGTATTAAGAGAAAACAATAATATATAAAGATCAACATAGTTTGGAATTAAAATACTGGAAATATAGAGGTCTACGTGCTGATTATCTTCGGAGCAATTAGTAATAGTGGTGTATTAAGGAATCGATAATGTACTACTCTTTAAATGTTTACCACATTCAAGGGAGACTACTATCACAGGAAAAGTTATTATTATAATTAATGTTTTTGTTTTTAAAAAAAAAAATTCTAAATAACACTTATGGTGAAAGATTAGGAATATCATATAAATTTAATTTGACTAACTGACCATTCCAAGCCACTATTACATAGTAGTTCATAGCTACAAAATATTTGTGATGCCTATGAAAACAGAATCGAAGTTTAAAGAATTTCCATTTAAGAAAATGTTTCCAACATTATGAAAGTATATAAATACACCTTTTGCTAAGTAGTTTGTCTTTTATTTACATTTTATTAATTTAAAGATACACGAAGCCAAAGATAACATTTTAAAAGACGAATGAAATTAAGTTCTTTTAAGGTTGACCAAAATACCTTTGAAGAATCGATAAGGTAAAAATTATATCCTAGTTTTTATATACAAAATAATATTTAACACTAAAAAATTTGAATTTAAAGATTCTAAATATTATATATATTAAATTAAATGTATATAAATTTGTGACATTTATATTTTTATAAAAACAATAAAATTTTATTAAATATTTTCTTAATAACATTTTTAAATTTCATTTATAAATCTGATTTATACTTTAAAATAATATTAAGTTCATTTAATTTATCTATTTTTAACATGATTAATCAAAATTATAGAAACCTTTAATTCATAATATAAATAGAAAATGAGACATACTCTCTTTAAATCATATATCTACTATTATATATATTATGTATGCTAGTATCACTTAGCAATGATATATGTCA
>JARHVA010000528.1:190000-242500 GCA_037957365.1 Torreya grandis | reverse complement strand
TCAACAAGCAGCTTCCATGACTCCATGACCCAATTGTCGAGATTTGGAAGAGAGGGATAAAACCCATTGAATCTACAAATCACTCCTCTATTGTGATATTAATCCTCATTTTTTGTGACCCCTTAGCCACACAGCACAACAAGAGACTCCAAGGCATAAGGGATCAGCTTAGAACCATGCTGGGGTAAGTGAGATTGAGCACTGATACCAATCATAGTAGTAGAGAAGGACTTCTGAAGCTTTGTAGTAGATAGACTAGTGACAACATTCCTAGGCTTGTTCACCATTGCATTTGTAGCCACACTCCCACTTGCTATAGTAAACTTTGACTTGTACAAACCACCTAGACTATCATGGAGAGGAGAGGGAGCCCAATCGTAAAGCACTCTAGCCTGCAAACCTGGTCGATCATCTTGAGGCATAGATATAACTAAATGTCATCTTCTTAGCACTTTCGTAGAGGAGCCATGTAGAGTAAGATCGTCGCTCAACCCATATTTGGCTGGAATAGGGGATAGAGTTTTTAAAATTATTTTAGGTGAGCAAGAGAGAACACGAATTTCATTATTATTATTTATAAATATGATATATATATATATATATATATATATATAATTTATTTTTACAATTCATTGTTATGATATGATTATTTATAAATGTGATGTGGTAAAATCTATATATGATGTATAAATTAGTTATTATTATCTTTATATTATTTATTTAATATATTTCTACAAATTCATTGTTATGACATGATTATTTATAAATACGATGTGGTAGAATTTATATATTATCTATAAAATAATTATTGTACAATAATAATAATGAGAAAGCAAATAATCTTTAAAATATTAAGTGTAAAATTTTTATATCAATTTCACACTAAAAACAATGAGGAAAGTTGACAATTCAATTTACTCCTTTTATTTTTATTTTTATTTTTTAATTAAATTATTTTATTTTATATTTTATAATATCTATTTTTAAATATTAGTTTCTAAATAATTAAATGATAACATTCTCACATTGTTACAACTCCTAACCACTTACCTCAAATATCATTATAGAACATCTATCAATATAATTATAAAATAATAAATATTTGATTTATTTAACATTATTAATTAAAAAAAAGTTTAATTTAATTAAACATTTATAATATTATTATTAATTTTAAATGTAATTTTGATTTTCACATTATATCAAATATATAATATTATGTAATGACAAATTAAAATTAAAAATAAAAATATCATAATAAAGCTATAATAATACAATCATAAATTCACATAGTAGTCATATTCGATCTTAGAAAACATGATTATTGACTCTGCCCATCTCTTCAATCATTAAAATTCTCACCATCAAGACCCGTGTCAACAACCCTAATTCATTGAGTTCGGACCCACCCACTCCATCCAATGAAAAAGAATTCCAATACTCTTTATTGATCCATTTCTAATCAAAATAGTTTTCTATTTTGAATATAGTTTTATATGATGCTTCTTTTGTAGTAAAATAAATAAAAATAAATTTATTTTTAAATAAAATTATAAACACAATTAAATAATTATTAAAATTATTTAAAAATATACATCATAATACAATAATTTATATATAATAATTATTACATAAATTAAAAATATATTTTCTATATCAAAATATAAAATTATTTTATAGAGTGTACTTTTATAATTTAATATCTAGTAATTATTATTTCTTGTTACTAAATAAACATATCAATAAATCATATGTACTAAAATTAGAATAATTTTTCTGATATTTTATGTCAGATTTTTAAAATTTAAAAAAAAAAAATCCAAACTAAAACATATAATAACTTAAAAATATAATTAAAACTAAAATAATTATAATTTTAAATTATTATTTCTCAAATTTCATAGGTCGCTGAGATTAATCTTCTAATTTCTTACCTTACTCAATTCTAGATTTGGATGCTTCTTTATATTAACTTTGAACCACTTAATCCAAATTCATAATAATAGAAGATTGGAAATAATGAAAAATAATAAAATTTGTTTATATATATATATATATATATATATATATATATATATATATATATATATATATATATATATATATATATATATATATAAAATTATAAATATTTTAAATATGATATAATATTTTTAAATTATAAAAAATATAATTACATTTTTCGTTTAATATATATAAATCTAATTTTAAATATTATAAAGTTTCACAAACTTTTAAAAGTTACAACTAACAAATTTGCCTTTAATAAAATTTTCATAGCAAATATGGAAATAGAATCTTTCTTATATCATACATATCACATCGTAAAGTATTCATTTACCCTTTTCATAACTGTATTAGAATATTAAATCAAAATTAAAATATGAAATCAAATTATATTTTTATAAAATAAAAAAGTTTATTTTTACAAAATAAAAAACTTAATTCAGAGGGTCACCATATTCGAGCTTAATTTCCTTTACGACTCATTGCTTACTCGCTTCGAAAATCAACATAGAATATTTTACGTCTTCGTATTTACGAAAAGGTTATATTTGCCGTGCATGACCTATATAAAAAATGAATTAATAATTTCTTTCTTATATTAAAAGTTAAATGTAAATTTGGAATGAGGGGATATATAAAGAGTACCTTCTAATTTAAATATAAATTTATTGGATATTTTTATATTTATTTATTTATATTATTCAGTTTAAATTTTTATTTGTATTTTTTTAAAAGTAAAAAGGGGTTTTACTTTGACTAGGGATCCTAGAGTCTAGAAGACAGAGAATTAGAAAGGGCCTATAAAACCCAAATATAACTTTAAGTTTGATTAAAATAGCAATACAAATCAAATGACTACAACTAACTGAAAAATAACTAAAATATATCAAATTGAAGGATTTTAATGTCCAAACCCTCAAACTTAAAATTGAAACCAACGCCTTAAAATAAAAACATAAGGTTTAATAGCTTTGACAAGCAAGACCAAACCTTTAAGCCTTGCCTCTACCTTCCACATAGTATTTGTGTGGCCCTATAACTTGTAGTAACATGGTGGATGACTGCGCCTCCTTTTTTTGTTTTTTTCCCCTGTACTTTAATCCATCCTCTGTTATCCTTTAAAAATTTTGGAGAAAATATAATTTCCAAATCCTCATTAAGATTATGCAAAATTAGATATAAATCCTCTCTATCCAAGATGTTTCATTTTTCATTTGAGGATGAAATGATTAGAACACTCACTTCTTCCAAAACATCTAAAATTTTACCATCTTGAATATAATTGAGTTACATTCAAGAAGTTTCTCATCATTAAATACTCCCACTACAATAATTTGCTCCAAAATAAGCTCTATATCATTCTCTTCTTCTACATTTGAAATATCTCTTCCATCATACTCTAGACCACACACTTTTAGAAGATCCAGAGAAGAATGTTTCCACAAATTTGATTCAACTTTCCTTTTTATGAGAGGACAATATGAAGATAAATTACCAATATTAAAACACTATGACACTTAAATGGCAACCCTTCATAATCCAATCTCTATCTCCAAACATGTTATTCTACAAACAAATATATGTCGGCTGGGAAATCAAGCATTGTATTTATGAAAAATAAAATTCTGGCAAATTTGGTATGTGAAAATAATTCAATTGCTAAATCTAAAGAAATATTTACTCTAGAAATGAAGGGGAAGATGTGGGAGATGGATCAAAATAGGTGTGGAAGAAAAATTATCAGAAAGTAGGTTGAAATTGGAATCCCAAGGTTTCATAAATCATTGGTGTTGATTCGAGCTCCACTGATTCTCAAGAATGAAATATTTATCTGAAGAAAGGAGAAAAATAGTAGTAAAAAACCCTTTGCATAGCGATAGAGTTCCACTTTACCTTTTAAAATACATTTCCATTATAACGAGATCCACTCATTTAGATCCTGAAGATTGGCCAAGAGTTTTTCAAACTGACATATGATTCCTCTACTAAGATAATATTCTTGTTGGTCAAGATTGAGCTAAGGGCATCTTTTTCTATTTTTAGAGAGAGAATATCAGAAGTCAATTTCAAGGGTGGACATTTGAGGGTTTTCTTGAGTGCCTCTACTAAGGATCTAGCATTTTTATGAACTTTCCTACCACCCACAACCTTACTATCACCTACAAGTAGTGGTGATTTATGCAACACACCTTTTGGTTTGAGAGGAATCACCCCATCTAAAATTCAAGTATAGTATTGCATGATGAAAGTGTGTATCCATTGACCAATGCATTAAAGGAGGCTCCATCACTAGCAGAAACACTGCATGGACAAGATTTGGAAATAGGATTTGGAAGGGCACTAGGGGTGGGTGATTTTGATTTTATTTTAGGTGGACTACAGTGAATAGGAGCTGAAGCTAGAGCCATTATCTAAAATCTTGAAATAATTTTATTTGTAAATTAAAATTTATAAAAATAATATAATAAAAAAAAGTTAATATTTTTACATACAATTTAAATTTTTTTTTTGATGTAATATATATATATATATATGACAATAAATAATAATTATTTTTTTTCTAATTTTTTATATTTATTTATTTTTCCTAAATTTATTAATTTCATATCAATTTCTTGTTTAAAATTTTATTTAATTTTTTACAAATGTTCCCTAATTTTCATAATTTCCCTAAAATTTAATTATTTTAAATCTTTTCCCTATTTCCCTTTTTTTTTAATTTCTTATTTTTCCTATTTTCACCACATTTTCCCTTTTGATATATAAATATTTATATATTTTTCATATAGTCTACAAATTTCTTTGACTTTTCCTAAATTTTCTAAATTTCTCAAAATTCCCTGTTTTTCTTTATTTCCCCCCATTTTTAAATTTTCTTTCTTATTTTATTTATTTATAATCCCCACCTCACAAAGCCCTCGTGTTTCCCCGCCCCCTTCTCTTTTTTACTCCCTGATTTTACCTTTTATCTATATTCATGATTTTCCTAATTTTCCTTAAATTTTTACTATTTTTTCCCATTTGTTTCTAATTTAAGCTATTTCCCATAATATTCAATGTTTTCTATAATTTTATTAAATTCCTCAATTTTGTATAAATTTTCTTATTTATTTAGTTTTTTTTCAATATTTTTCTATGTTAATCAACTTTCTTAGTTTTTCAAATTTCTAGTAATTCCTAGGTTTTGTTTAATTATCACATTTTTTCTAAATTATATAAATTTTCATTAGTTTTTCACAGTTTCCCTATAATTTCCCTTAATATTTTAAATTTTTTCTAATTTTCCTATTTCTCTAGCTTTTTTGGTCATTTTACTAAATTTCTCAAATTTATAAAATGTAAACATTTACTTTTCTTTTCATATATATATATATATATATAATATTTCTCTTTTGTTTATAGTTCTTTAAATTTCCCAATTTCCATTTCATCTCCTATTTTCCCAATTCTTTCTAATTTTTTCTGAATATTATTTAATTTGTTCAAAATTTCATGAGTTCAGTTTAATTTTCTTATTTTCCCTATTTACCTTATTTTTAATATTGTTTTATCTAAATTTTTATATTTTTTAGCTAATTACCCCTAAATTCGAATCATGTTTATTTTTTAGATTGGTGAATGAGTTTTAAAAGAGTCCCTCACTTGTAAATTGGATAACCAAAAAATATATAGTTAAAGGTGTACTAACAACCATAAGGTTACACACCCAAGACAAGCATGGTCACTATAGATCAAAGTGAAAAAGCACTACAACAATAAACCACGGAGAGGTGATACCTCATACCTAAATAATTACATAGGGAGGCAATAAAAAATATAAAAATATTAAAAAATGATGTACTGAAACTTACATGGGAGTTGGACACCAAGAACACAAAGGGGAGTTGAAGTCTACATCCTTTAACCGCCACCTAATAACCTAGTTGTGCCACAAAAAATGTCACCCACCCCCAACACACTTGCTATCTTAGAATCCAAACCCAACCTAGTATCCAAGCCCTATTGAGAGTTCAAAGACTCATCACCACCTAAATTCTTTTTTATGTGAATGAAATCACCTCCCAAGCTCATGTTATGGCTCACTGAATCTAGACAATATCACGTACTACTAGAAGTAGTCCAAAGACATGATCCTAGGGGCCTTCACCCAATTGGAGGAGAACACAGTTGCTTTTTAACCCACATTTAACAATAATTTAATTGATGTTATTTTTAAGGGGAATGGCCTACATGAAAAAGACCCTACAAATCTGAAATTATATTTTTCAAAACTTCTAGGGGAGGAGTTGAGAGGAAATGCCCAGCCTGAGTTAGGTCATCATTCTGAACCTCTAAAACTTGTTCCATATAATTGAACATGATAACAAAATTTCCTGCTAGCTCCCTAAACACCACTAAAGGAACTAGGTCCACTTCATCCCTTCTAGAGAAAGGCATAGATATATGATTTTCAAGGTTAAAATTATCATTAGCCTTGGACACACCTATTTTATGAATAAGTTTCACAAAAAACTCCACCAAATTGATGACCTAATATAGGTCCTCGAGAAATAAAATTAAATTGGAAGAAAAAATTAAGGCCAAGGAAGACTTTATCTTGACCCCAATGTGAGAGGTTATGAAATCATCTCTTAGGATTGTCACAATTGATTGTATAATTTTCAACATTGGCACATAAGAAAACCACTTCACTATTTTCTCAACCACCTCTCCAAAGAAATCTATCTATCAATTTTTCCTAATGATGCAAAGTAGTGGTCCATGCTAACTAGGAATAGAGAGATTTATCAAACCACATAAAAATGATCCAATTGGTTAGTCCTGTCGATAAAAATAACCAAGGAAGATATAAACATGCCTCCATCTTTGTTGGTGTCTTTCCATAACTCAGGAGACATGGCAACAAAACTAACCACATCCAAAAATATATAAAAAATAAAGGGGGGAATGATAGAAATAAATAATAATAATAATAATAATAATAATAATAATAATAATAATAATAATAATAATAATAATAATAATAATAATAATAATAATAATAATAATAATAATAATAATAATAATAATAATAATAATAATAATAATAATAACCAAACAGTAGGAAGAGCACCACTAGCCAAGATTAATCAATGATGAGAAAAAATAATTAGGCCAAGTGCTTTCTAGATTATCCATCATAATATCGATAAATTATGAGATGCCTTGGTTAAAAAAAAATCAAGAACTGAGTTGGATTCCATGAAGCAATGTTGAGCTTTCCACAAAGAGAAACACTCCAACCAAGGCCAAACTCATTCCATGATATTTATGATCAACCATACCATAACATCCTTCTAACAAAGAACTTGAATTATGACCATAGAATCCCCCTCAATGATCAACCTCTCTAGTCTACACTACAAAGCCATCTCGATTCCCAAAACCACTACTTGGGTATCAGCCTAATTATTTTTATCATCAACCAAATTGAAGGACATTGCTCTAATAAGTGACCTATAATAATCCTTGATAATGTAGCCTACAATAGATGCCCCATAGTTACCCCGCAAAGCACCATCAAAATTTATTTTGAACCAACCAAGGCAAGGCAGGATTTAGTCTACATTGCCTTCCCTTATAATACTATACTTCAATACCAAAAACCCATAAATGAGAAAAAAATATTAATTCTTTTTATTTTCCCTAATTTTCACTAATTCTCCCAATTTGTATTAATTTTTCTTATTTTCTCTATTTTTCTAATTTTTCTTTGAATTTATATATTTTTCCTTATTTTCTAATAAATTTTAATATTCTTTTAAAATTTTGATTTATTTTTAGATTTTCCTTATTTTCCACTAATGCTTCATGGTTTTTCTCATTTTTTTCAAAATTATGCAAGTTTTTAATTTTTTTGGTTTTTCCATATTTTTATATTCCAACTAATTCCTCTAAATTTAATGATATTTCCTATTTTTCCCTAATATTCTTATTTCCCCCTTAAATTTCCAATTTATTTCCTAATTTTCTCTAAACTATCATATTCTTCTTAATTTTCCATGATCTTCTTAATTTTTACTAACTATTATACATTTATTGATTTTTTAAAATTTTCCTATTTTACCCTAACATTTCATAATTCTATTTAATTATTTCCATTCCAATAATATTCCTTTATTTTTCTTTCTTTTTATAATTTTCCTATTTTTGACTAATTTTCTTATTTTTGACTAATTTCCTATAAATTTCTAAAATTTCATGAGACTTCCATTCTTTTTCATTTTTTTTTTAAATTTTCCTAATTATATTAAATTTTCTATTTTTTTTAATATATTTTCTTAGTTTATTTCATTTTAAGATAGATAGTAGAGTTTACTGGTCCCCTTTTTGATAACATAAAACCTCAAAGAATATAATAGGTTGGCTTAACAGAATAATCGTTAATGTACACACACACACACACACACACACACACACACACACACACACACACCAAAAAAAAATAACTGAATTACATGTTTTAGACTAAGTCAGGGTTGATTACATTTAGACCATATTCACACCAAAAAGCTAATTGACAAACAAACATTTGAAAAAATGCCAATGACTAGTCAATCACAATGATCTGGGCATCTCGTAAAGAATCTCAAATCTCTTGATCTATATTCTTCACATGACCCTTCACTAACATCTTAGGATTTTGAATTACCAACACCTACAGGCAGATGCCAGCCTCCAACATAGAACCCCCTGTAAATCAACTCCCAACAAATCCTCCAAATGGTAAAAAAATTATGTTATTTGCCTCATACTATGAGCTCCCTACACTTTTTACTTCCCTTATTCTCCTTCCACCATGGATGAATTGAAAAATTACCATGATTAAATCCTAGAGCCAACCATTTGATAGCTTGTAACCTCTCTAGAGACCTACACATTGCTCTCTACTCTGCTAGATGAAGTATTGGAGTTAGCATTTATTGAAAATTAGGCAATGCCACACCCTTGGTTTCTCCGTCCCTACCATCTCTAGATAAAACCTC
The DNA here is from genome assembly GCA_037957365.1 of Torreya grandis. Taxonomy (NCBI): domain Eukaryota; kingdom Viridiplantae; phylum Streptophyta; class Pinopsida; order Cupressales; family Taxaceae; genus Torreya; species Torreya grandis. The sequence continues at coordinate 233,468 of JARHVA010000528.1, read as the reverse complement.
GTACACCTCTTGAAGAACTTCTTCAGATGCCAAATGTGACCATCTAAGGGTCTGAAATTGCAATTTATTGACTTTTTTGAGATTTTTCTATTTTTAGAAATTGTAAATTTTTATGATCGGAGATGACCTTCACTTAAAATTCATCCAATAGTATAATTTTAGTGTTTAGATTATTTTGGGATATTTTTAGAGCTATGCATGCTTGTATTTGAAACTTACTAAAAATAGTGGCTACTAAAAATAGAATTTTTTTAATTGAATTATTGCATGTCAACTCTAACTCCAAGTTGAGTATTATTTAAGCATGGTTTAGGTTATAATTAATTGAAGGTAATCAATATGAATCAATTTTTATTATTCTTTCAGATCTTCACCTATTGAGAATTCTATTATCTTGATAGTTTTTTGGTTCATTTGTCTAGGACCTCCTACTATATAACAAATAATCATTGGTATATGTAGAGTCAATTTAATTCAACTATACACACATTAGAAATTTAAATTTGAATTGAAATATGAATACCACCACTATAGGATCCTTTTCTTGTTTGAATGTGAAGTATAATGTTAGATGTAAAATTATAATGTTGAATTGGGTGATGGGTGTACCCATGTTGGTCACTCTCATGCTCCTAGTTCCTTTGTTTTATTACACACATAATGTAATTTTTCTTGCAGTAATAGACATTGAATTTTTGGGTCTTATCAAGTACCGTGCAGTATATTTTGTATGTAAGGTTGATAAGGTGGTATTATTTAAAAATGTATTAGAGATTTGATGATTTTCATCTTCATCTTAATTATTTTCAGCAAAAAAAAGAATTTAATTATCACATTAGCTTTTTCATTTCTTTCTCTGTATGCCATTACATTACTCTAACATAAATTACATCTATATTTTCTAACTATTTTATATTTATTGTGTTTTATTCTTATGTAATTTAGTATAGCTAAAAAACTCCCTCTCCATATCCACTATTAACAAATGACCCTTTCTAATATGCAAACTTTCTCCTATTGACTTGTAACTTTATCATTTACATTTTATAAATTAACTCGGCACAACTTATTTTATTATTTAATTATCACATTGAAAACAAATACTAATTTATATCATAGAAACATATAATAACATACTCCTTTTGAATGGCCTCTTTCATTATTTTTCTTGCCCATGTGCCTTTTCTACAAGGCTTGATTGTTACTTCTGGTGCATCGCCTGGGTCTGTTGGTGCATGATCTTTTGATGTTCCTGGTGTGCTATCTGTTATGGCTATTTTTTCACCATTCATGATAGGGGGCTTTACTACTATTACACCACCTAGGTCTACTACTACTACTACTAGGGTAGGGTCTTCTGATGTTTTTGGTGTGATATCTACTATGGTTGTTGGTGTGTCATTCATGCCAGGGGACTTTTTTACTATTGACATACTACTTTTTATTTGGGGACTCTTGCTAATGTAATGCTCAGGTCTAGGGAAACCATTATTGGTATAATTTTGGGATCTTTCCCTATTATTATGTCCTCTTTTGCTAATGTGGTGCATGTTAGAGTCTCATCTCCTTAAAAGAAGATTGCCCCTACTCGGTCTTCTCCTATGACTGGGGGTAAGGTAAAACTTTCATCACTACCCCTCTTATTATGATTTTAGGTGAGGAAGTGTTAGAAAACATGGAATAATTTTATCTAAAGGGTTTGATTCATAGATTTGATATATTTTGCCCATGGCCTTAGGATCTAAACACTTGGATTTTTGAGCAATGGTGTGCCCTTACAAAAGGGAAAATAGAAATTTACCCATGTATAAGAGGATTATTTATAGTTGTTTCTAATTATTTATTGGATAGAAATTCTATTTTTTATGGTTGGTCTTGGCTATAGGGACAACATACTCTATTGCTAAAGCCTTGGGTTTCTAACTTTAACCCTCTCACTAAATCTTTCAATAGGCTATTAGTTTGGATTCATCTACCAAATATGTTTCTTCATTTTTGGTGTGAATCTTTCTATAAAAGCATTGGCAACTCGATGGGTCATTTTATCATGGTGGATCCTACCACTACTCATTTCTCTCACACCAGATATGCTTGTATCATAGTGGACTTGAATCTGTCTATGCCTCTCTCCATAGAGGTTATTTTACAAGTTGTTGATCGCTCTTGGTGGTAGCCCTTAGGTTATGAAGGTATTACATTTCATTATTAGAGATGCTTTAATATGGGTCATTTGGCTTTTGAACATCCCCTATCAAAGGTTTTTTGATCCTCTTCTTAGTGGAAGGATGATCTACATGAACACCTTATGGTAGATGTTGATGATGATAGTTTGAGCTCAGAAGCTTCAGAGCCTTCTTTTGATGAAGGGAAGGACTCTCTTCCCCCAATACGTGACTCTTCTACTACTGGGATTGTTGTAGGGACCTCCCTTACAATTATTGTTGATTCTAAAATTGTTGTTTGGACCTCCCTTGCTATTATTATTACTGGGACTGATGTTGGAATCTCCCCTACTATAACAAGGACCTCCCCTATTGTCTCCCCTACTATTTTTACTATCTTTTTGACTACCTTAAGTATCTTTTATACTATTATCATTAAGACTAAAACTACTATTGTAGGTATGTAGTTTACTATTGGGGCTATTGTTGTTGTGTCTGCTTCATAGGCTCCACTCCCTTCAAAGGATTTGGTAAGTTTTTCACCTCCTTCATCTCCTATTTCTGAGATTAGAGATTTAGATGCCTATTGGGATGTTGTCCTAAGGAGGAATAAAAGTATTTCTAAACATGTTTTTAGGACCTTCATTCAGGCCAAGGGTGTTAAACTAGCTAGGTCAAGTTCTATAATTGTATAGTTTACATCTTAGCATTTTTGACCTTTTTCTGATTGTTGTTGGTACATTTGTTATGGCTTGTGTTTGACATTTTTATTTTTGGTCCTAGGGGCTACATTGTATAAGATTCAAGAGAATTTTTTCCTCCTAATCTAATAAATAACAAAAACTAATTTCTACATATTACTTATTTAATTAAAATAAACTAATTATTACCATAATTCCTCTAAAACCATTAATACATCTCCTATAATTTATTGAAACTATTAGAGATTTTGGCTAAATCTAAATTTTATTGAATCCTTAATATATGTACAAATCTATTTATAGTTTTCCATTTAATCTAATGTCCATGCTTGTGATTTTTAACTGTTTTCCACTTTCATTGTATTTAGTAAAATTTATTATGAGACACCAAAGCTAACAAAATTTGATTTAATTTGTAGAACTATTTAAATGATTGTCATTTTATAAATTAGTATGAAGCCTTTCCATCAGATCCATCAAAGTTTATTGGTTTTTGTTTTTTATATAAAATTTAAGATCTAAAGTTTTAATTTTAAATCATAATAAATAATAAATATTGCGTATAGATTTAATATATATAAAATAAAAATTTTATTTTATGTATGTTAAGTTTAAATTTTTTAATGATAGAAAGAATATTTACTAGTATATATATCATAGATAAATTTATATTTTGAAGACACTTATATAATATTTATATAATATTGAATTATGTAAAAATTTATAATTACTTATAAATTAATTATGATTACCTATATACTATCTATTTATTTATTATGACGTTGTAATATATTTTATGATAATTTATTTTTTAAATTTCATTATTATGATTATTTATAAATATGATGTGGTAAAATATATATTACTTAAAAATTATTATGATTGTTTATATATTTTTTATTTATTATCATGTTATGATTTTGTTTATGATGTGGTTATTTTTTATGATAATTTATTTATACAATTCAATATTATTATATGATTATTTATAAGTATGATTGGTAAAATGTATATATTATCTATAAATAAATTATGAAAAATAGAAAGTAATATAATAAATTAAGGAAGAGTTAATTTTTTTTATATATAGTTTAAAAATTACATAATATAAATATAATTAAAAATAAAAAAATATATAAAATAAAATTATTATAAAAAATAATTATTAATTTTTTATTTTTATTAAATTTTTAATTTTATATCAATTTTTTTACTATTTAATTTAATTTTTTAAAATGTTCTCTAATTTACATAATTTCCTTAAAATATAAATATTTCAAATGTTTTCCCTATTTCCATATTCTTTTATTTATTTGATATTTTCCTATTTTTCACCATTTTCCTCTTTTATATATATATATATATATATATATATATAATTTTCTTTTAAAATTTGAATTTTTTAAAACTTTTTAAATTATCTAAATTTCCCTATTTTTCTTTATTTTTCTTATATTATTAATTTATATATAATTCCCCCATCCCTGCCTCTCACCCCCCATCCCGCACCAATTAATATATTCCCACTGTCCTAGAGTGAAGGGAGTAAATGGAGAAAAAGAAGTGATGTAATAGAGTTTTCTATCACCCTTCCCCCTCATCATCCCCCCCGCCCCCTCCCTAATTTTACCTTTTATCTACATTCATGATTTTCCTTATTTTCTAATTATTCTTTTCCATTTGTTTTTAATTTAGGCTATTTCCCCTAATTTTTGATGTTTTCTATAGTTTCATTAAATTCCTCATTTTTGTATATTTTTTCTTATTTTATTATAAAATTTAACTATTTATTATTTTCACTATCTTTCTTAGTTTTTATATTTTGTAATTATTCCTCAGTTTTGTTAAATTTATATATATTTTTCTAAATTATACAAATTGCATTAATTTTCTTAAATTTTCATAGTTTCCCTTGATTTTTCTTAATATTTTAAATTTGTCCTAATTTTCATATTTTTTCTAGTTTTTCATCATTTTCCTAATTTTTTTAAATCTATAAAATGTATATATATTATTTATTCTTTTGGTACTTTTATTGATTTCTCCTTTTTCATTGTTTCCTTAAATTTCCCAATATGCTACATCTTCTCCTATTTTCCCAATTCTTTGTGATTTTTCCTAATATTACTTAATTTTTTTAAAAATTTCATGAATTTAATTTAATCTCCTTATTTTATTTATTTACCCTATTTTTAATATTCCTTCTCTAAAATTTTATTTATTTTTTGTTAATTACCCTTAAAATTCCAAAAATTCATGTTTAATTTTTGGATTGGTGATTGAGGGTTAAAGGAGTCCCTCACATGTAAATTAGAGAACCAAAAAAATGTATAGGTAAAGATGTACAAATGACCATAAGGTAATACACCTAGGGCAAGCATGATCACTACAATGCCAAGTGATAAAACACTAAAATAAAAAACCAATGGGGAGGTGACACCTCACACCAAAACCATTACATAGGAAGATAATAGGGAAACATAAAAAATAAAAAAAAACATGATGTAATAGAACATACATAAGAGTTATACAGAAAGAACAAAAAGGGGAGTTGGAGTCAACATCCATGTAGCTACCACCTAGTAACCCAATTATTCCATAACAAATGTCAATCACCCCCAATAGACTTACTATCTTAGAATCTAGACCCAAACTAGTATCCAAGGCCTACTGAGATCTCAAAGACTCATTTCCACCTAAATGATTTGTTCTATGAATGAAATCACCTCCCAAACTCATGTTATGGCTAACTGAATCTAGACAATTTTGCATAGTGCCAAAACTAATCTAAAGATATAACCCTAGAGGCCTTCACCAAAATGGAGGAGAACACAATTGCTATACCATCTATATAGAAAGATAATTTAACTATTGTCATTTTTAAATGGGAATGCCTTACATGTATAAGAGTCTAAAAACTTGAAATTTGATTTTTCATAACTTCCAAGGGAGGAGTTGAGAGGACATGCCCAGCCTAAGATAGGTCATCCTTTTGGACCTATAAAACTTGTTCCATAAAATTGAAGATAATAACAAACAATCCTTTCATGACTATAAGCACTACTGAAATAACTATGTCCACTTTATCCCTTCTAAATAAAGGTAGATATATATAATTTCCCAAGTTAAAAGTAGCAGTACCCTTGAAAACAACTTCTCTATGAGTAAGTTTAGCAAAAAATATCCACCAAAATGAAGACCTAATACTGGTCCTCAAAAAACAAAACAAAATTAGAAGGGCAAACTAAGACCAAGAAAGAGTTTGTCTTGACTCCAATGTGAAAGTAAAATAATGTCTCTCCTAGGATTATCACAATTCACTACATAGCTTTCAATATCAACATACTAAAAACCACTTCAGTATGTTCTCAACCACCTTCGTAAATAATTTTGTCTATCACTTTTTCCTAGTGATGCAAAGTAGTGGTTCAAAATTAACTACCATGTAAGGTAGGTCCATGCTAACTAGGAGTATAAAGATCTATTGAGCCACATAAAATAAGCCAAATGAGTAGTCATGTTGAGAACAATAGTCAAGGTAGATATAAACATGCCTCATAACTTAGGGAAGATGGAAAAAAATAGACTTCAACTAAAAATAAATGTGGGGACATCTAAAAAATAAAGGGGGGAATCATAGAAGTAAGTAATAATAAGAAAATATTAGGAATACCACCACTAGCCAAGATCAATAGAAGATGAGAAAAAATAATTAGGATAAGTGATTTCTCTATTATTCGTCACAAGATTGATAAATTACAAGATGTTTTAGTTAGTAAAAAAGTCAGAAACTGGCTGGATTCCCTTAAGCAATGTTCAACTTTCCACAAAGAGAAATATTCCAACCAAGGCCAAATTCATTCCATGATATTTTCGATCAACTAGACCATAACATCCTTCTAGCAAAGAACATGAATCATGACCATATAACTTCCCTCAATGATCAACTTCTCTAGTCCACACTGCAAAGCCATCTCGATACCCAAACATAGCACTTTGGTCTCAACATTGTTATTTGTACCATCAATCAACTTGAGGGACATTTTTATAATAAGACACCTACATTAATCATTGACAATGCAACTTGCACCCAATGCCCCATAATTTCCCTACAAATCACCATAAGAATTCATTTTGAACCAACCAAAGGGAGGAATGATTCAATCTATATTATCTTCTCTTTTAAGGCTAGACTTCAATACTAAAGACCCATAAATGGGAAGATTTCTTAATTCTTTTTGTTTTACCTTTTTTTAAAAGATTTTCCTATTTTCTCTATTTTTTAAATTTTATTTAAATTTACATATTTTACCTATTTGTCAGTGAATTTTATTATTGTTTTAAATTTTTGATTTATTTTTAAATTTTCCTTAATTTTCACTAAATTCATGATTTTTATCATTTTTCATAAATTTATGCAATTTTTCAAATTTCTTGGTTTTATCATATTTTATATTTCCAACTAATTCCTTTAAATTTAACAATACTTCCTATATTTTCCAAAAATATCATTTTCCTACTTCCCCTTCAAATTTTCTTAAAATTCCTATTTATTTCATAATTTTCCCTCAATTATCATATTATTCTTAATTTTTTAGATTTTCATTATTTTTACTAAGTATTATAAATTTATAATTTTTTTTAAAATTTTCCTATTTTACCCTAACATTTCATAACTTCACTTAAGTTTTTACCATTTCCATAATATTCCTTATGTTTTCTTACTTTTTCTAATTTTTCTAATTTTGACTAATTTTCTTATTTTAAACTAATTTTCTATAAATTTCAAAAATTTCATTATACTACCATTCTTTTTCATAGTTTTCCTAATTTCCCTAGTTATATTTAATTTTATTATATTTTACATATTTTCTTAATTTATATAATATTTCATAAAATTTCCCTTTTTTCTAACTTCCCCATATTTGAACAAAATTTTCCTTTTAAAAAAAAAATTAAATAATTTTCTTATAACTTGGAAACTCCAATTTTAAAATTTTCATAAATAATTTTCTAAATGGTATATTCCTTAATTTAAAAATTTACCTCTAATTTATTGATTTTTTGTTAAATACTAATTTTCCCCATTTTTTTTGGTTTTTATGTATTTTTCCAACTTTTTGGCAAAAGCTTAAAATTTCATAAGTTTTATAAACTCAGGTTTTTTTCTAATTTTAAAAAATTTCCAATAAACCCTAAATTTCCTTGATTTTTTAAATTTTATATTTTTTCTCAACCCTAATTTCTCATAATTTTATTTTGCTTTATATTCTCCTATCAAATTCTAAAACTTATTACTTTTATCTATAAAATAATTTTATTTTTAAACCCTAAATTATTTTCCATCTAAATTGCAGAAGTGTTGTTAACCATGAGAGGTGTTGATGAAACTTATTGTTCTTACAAATTTGAAATAACCCTTCTAAGACACAAGATGTCTCTAGTTGCCTCTGAAGAAATTATTGACACTGATTGCTCCTTGAATTTACATGATAATTTTGATTCCCAAATTCACTTGTAGTGGACTTTTAATCTTCATGATCACCAACATAATTAGAATCTAAATATCCAACTAGTTTGAAGTCTCCCACCCTGAAGTATTTGAGTCAAAAAAATTATGTTCCTTTAACATATCTAAGGACTCATTTTACTACTAACCAATGGCTATTTCTATGTTGTTTCATGAATCTTGAAAGAAAACTAACATTAAAATATATATTTTGTCTATTTGTGGTCACATAAAGTAGACTTCCAATTAGTTATATGTATTTAATGAAATAAACCAAATTTGTTGTATCTTTGGATGTCAATTTGAGATTATATTCCATGGGCATGCCAAAAGGCTTATAATCTTCCATTCCAAATTTACTCAAAATGTCACCAATGTACTTCTTATAAATGATGAAGAAATACTTTGGTTTTTGAATTACTTCAATACCTAAATAGTAATAAAGGTAACCCAAATTAATCATTTCATAGTTTTTTATCAACTATGATTTGAACTTTGTAGTGTACCATTCATTTTTACCTGTGATGAGCAAATAATCAACATACATCACTTGTGACAAGATACCAAACTATTAGCTACAAGTAATTCTACCATAATAAAAAAAAGGAATTGGCAAACAATCCCCTTGAGCATGGTACGAAAAATAAATTGAGTACCTCATGAACATGAAATTTAAACATTTTTAATTTGAAGATGCAACTCTTTTCATCAAAATAATTGTATTTATGGTGGTGTATGTTCATGAGCCATCAACCTTATTTTTATTATGGTAGAACCACTTGTAGCTAATAGGTTTGTAGCTGGTAGAGTAGGGGTTATTTATTTTTTCCATATTTATTTATTTATTATGAGCTTTAGTCCCTCAATTATATTTTTTCTTTAATTTCATTAAGAAGCTTGTTTAAGTGTATAGTTTGATTGGTTTCAAAGTGAAGTAACTACCTGGACTAGCTATTTTAGGTATGGGAGTTGCTCCTCTATTCTTAGATTTATTGACCAGAATTTTTTGAAGAGTTATAATTTTATTATTAGGGTTTGTTGACCATAATTTATTGATTAGTTACTCAACACTATCCTATATGTGCATATCACTTGGTGTCTTTTTTAAATTAATGGATGATTGGTATTTTGGATCCAATTCATCTTATGCAACATTCTTTTATTGAATTTATTTTAGCTTGTAGTTTTATGTTGTACTCTTTTTTATCTAGCACCTATTGTAAACTTGTACGTACATCTTCTTGATCCAATGATTCTAGCCATAACTTTGATATGGTATTAGAGCACCACCTTGGTATTGACATGTCTAATTTTATACTGTTAGATTTATATTGAAATCTTCATATTGTTTTTAATATTGTTAGGCAATTTTTTCAAGGGTTTACAGAATAAAAAAGGGTTGTTTTTGAAAAATCTCAAAAAAACTCAAGATTTTTAGGGTTCATTTTTGTTAAAATCTATTTTATTAACTAAGTAATTTTTTTTGAAAATCTAAGGGATATAGTGATCTTACATTATGAGGAGACCTGGGTTTTACCTATGGCTTATTATTTAATTGCATGACCTACTTGTAACTTTTTAGAGTTTTGTTATCGACTTATGACTTTTCAATCGAGATAAGGCCTTCAATAGCCTATGCTACACCTTGGGCCTCTCCACATCAACATATTTTAACTTTCCACACTTAGCACGATCTACCTAATGTTTTATCATAGTCTGGTGGTGTCTGAAATAACTCATGCTAGTAATTTGATGCCATTTATAGCCTTGGATTGCTATTAATCTAGTTAGAAATGCTACCTAGAAGAACATTGATGTTGTACATTCCTGATCCACCTATTTCTTACCACCCTTTGTTTCTTTCTTCTCAATTGTTCCAAATCATTGTAACTATCTCTAAGTTTATTGATTGTCCTTCCCATTGACCTTATCTCATCATCTTACAATTTCTACATTTGCTTCATGATTTTCATTATACCAACATTCAAAGTTAGATTTATGGTAATGTCATGGGTTTCTAAAAATAATCTAGTATCTAATTCATGGCTTTTTGATTTTTAGTGATCCTTTTTAAAATATTTTAACAAGGTCAAAATCAATTTGATGTTTGAAATTTTTTGTTATTAAAAGGGGTCATTTTTTTTATATATGGAAAAAATATTATAAGTTGTGGGGGTGTATAAAATAAAATGGTCATTTTTTATTATGGTGGTCCTAATATCATCTTGTGAATACTTTTTTTTATAAGTTTTATAAAATAAATATATTTTGACCTTTATTTAAAAGATGAGAATATTTTTTTCTAAAACTCTTCATATTTTTTGCTAGATGAAGACCAGAGGTTGAGGTTTAGTTTGACAGGTAGCTAAGCCCCCTCACATTTTAACAATTAATTTCATCTCTCTTGTTTGCATTATACTTACCTTTATTTGACATAATCTAAGATGATCTTGACATCCCTTTTCTTTGTAATTTTTTTATTTATTAACAATTGCACTTATTGCTCAAGACATATTCTCAGTTGTGCCTAACATATGCTGAGCATGTATTTTTTTCAACATTCCTATGGGGTTCACTATTTCATATTCAAGGGGGTGTACTGTGTTGAGCTTATATTTTTAAATTAGGGTTTCTACATAATCATCTGAATAAATCTAGTTATCTAGGTGAACTATGATGAAAAGGATTTTAACCATGTTAATAATCCTCTTAATATATTGTGAAGTCATTCCTAGTTCATCAACATGATACTCATATATAATATCTAACATCTATTCTACCTGAAAATCCATTAGATATTATGAACTAAAATATGAAATACAACTTATAGTAGAATACCCATATATGTTAGAGATAGCATTTCTTTTACTTAGGGCTCTTGCATTATCTTCAGCTAGATAAATCAAGGAATACAACCTAGAAGGAAGACACCCATATATTATATCTAACATATTATTTTCTCATTATTAATATACACATCTACTCATATGAGTATTTCAATATGCCTTTAGATTTTATGAAATGTGGGAGGAGTGTCAGTGTTAGGCCCCATAAACCTATCCTCTCCCCAACTCTTAGGAGAACCAACATAACCCACATGTTTTTATTCATCATGGTACTACACCTCTTGATGACACCCATACCCATGTTTTTATAGAATCAAACAATAATGCATATGGATGTGGAGGTGTCACCAACCATAATAGTCCTACTTGAATCATCAAAATCTAAATTATCAAATATCATGGTTAACCCATGTTGGGTTATATCAATCATTAAAATATCTAACATTTATTAATAATCATGATTAGAGTCTATAGACACATCAATCAACATAACCATTCCATAACAAATTCATGTTAGCTCATTTGTATTTATTAGTATATCAATAATGACTATTTCTCAATATTATCATGGTAATGATATTTAAAATTTAATTCATCCAAGAAATGAAAATTATGATTTGAATTGTTATCATTAATGCAATAAATAATTTATGACAAGTTATATCTATTATCATAACCCAAATGTTCATAAATCTTAAAAATTACATCAATTTTATAGAGGACATGGAAAAGAATTGTCTCAACGTACATTATAAAAAGGGTCATTAGAATGTAATTTTCCATTAAAATTATATGATAAAATATCCCATCATATAGTAAATCAATCCTTTCAAGACAATAAGTCTTTACTTTTAGACATTTTAGGAAAGCAATGTTAGTTTTACATAGCTTGTTATTAAGCACAACATACAAAAAGGACAAAATGATGCATAAATTAGACATGAAACTTTATATATCAATTAAATTTTCAACATAAAGTTTTTTAGTGAAACATATATAATATGGATTAAGTTGACCATAAAAAGACTATATTCAAAATACAATGTAAGGCTTGTCACAAAAACTGAATGAAGTAACCAATATACTTTTTTAAAGATATTAATGTTGTAACCATACTATAATATGAAATATAATTCAACCCAAAGAAAAACCTCCTCCTTCCCTTCTCCCATCCCTTACCTGCTTCTTCTACTCCCCATCCTAAAACTACAGTAATTTTCTCATAACTCTTAATATTGTAGACATGCTCTAATACTAAATGTAATTCACCCAAACACAACCTCATCATATAGAATAAATATTATCAGAGTATACCTCATAATTTAATAACAAGATTATTAAAAATTTATAAGATATTTACCATCAAGTATATTTGATTAATTTTCAAAAAAAATGGTCATAAACTACAAATGTAAAGTATTCAATGCATATAATGAGATTAAAAAAAGGTTATGATCCTCTTAAATTTTTAAGAGATAAATAATTTATCTTATTTCTGTTTCAATAAACCTTTTTAGGATAATATGGGAATCAATAATTATTATAAGAGATTATTATTTGTATCTTGTGTATATTGATAGTGACCAAACAAATTCATTCTCACCCATAGAGATTATGAACCAAATAATAAGTTAACTTAGTAGCAATTTTAGTAATAATATTTGTGCTTAGAAGCAAGCACATTGATCTATGTTTAATATTTATAAAAAAATTAAAAAAAAAAAAAACTTTACTTGTTACTTGGGCATTTCTTATAGGTAAGCCAATTTTCATTTATAATTGAAGCACATAAATTATATATTACTCATCCTAAGGAGAAATGAATGGTTTTTATAAATTATATTACTCTAATCAACTCAAGAATAATGTCATATACATATACTAATAACAATCATGTATTAATATGATATACTTGTTACATAGCACATCCCATATCTAAGCTAATTTTAACTTATAATTGAAGCACATTACGTTATATTGATCATCCTTAGTGAGAATAAATATATTTTTTATAAATTATATTACTCTAATCAATCCAAAGCTAATGTCATCTATATCCACTGATAACAATCATGTATTAACATGACATACATGTTACTTTGCATTAGATAAAAATAATTTACCACTAAAAACTAACATCGAATTGAAAATTACATTACACAATGGATTTGAACATATGTAAATATTATTTTTATCTAACTAAGGTTTCAATAAGTAGATGTGATCACATTAAAATGTTTTTTTTCTCAATATTTTCTTCTCATAAGGATATTGTTGACAATTTTATGAAGAACCACTCTTCTCTAGAGGAGTGTTAATATGGATTTCTCATTACTTAGAATAATATAATTAAGAATAATTAATAAAATAATCATGATACTTTTAATATATAAGGTTATTATTATATTTGATTTTAGAATTTACATTTAATTTAAATATTTTTAATTAAAATAAAGACTACATCATACATATTAATATAAAAAATGATGATAATTTACATAGAATTATCATGTTTTGAATGAAGGAATGACATTTTCATATAACTTCCAACTATAAGTGGAACATTTAAATTTTGTGTAGATGTCATATGAATCAATTCTTATTTATAAATTTCATATCTTGTATTAAGATAAAAAATAATATATAAAGATCAACACAATTTTGAATTAAAATACTAGATAGATAGAGGTCTACCTGCTAGATTATCTTGGGTGCAATCATCAAAAGATAGTTAGACATTAAGATTACCATAATGTTTAGCATACATAACTAAGATGTAATATTCAATTAAAATTCATGAGAAAAACATGTCTGCAACATATCTATCATGTATGTCTTTTACAATACTTAATCCCCTTGATAAAGATAATTTATATAACAACTCACAATGAATTTGTGAAACATCAATCTTTCACAAATCAGTTTTTTCTACTTGATTCATATTTATTCTATTTTTACTCCATTATATGATATATAATTAACTTTAATACCATAATTTTAATATATTGGCATGATTACTTTCTCACCAGCCCACACCCCACGCTTAATAATTTAATCATAAATTTGGAATTAGGATCATGAAAATCAATATATTTACATCATATAGGTATTTTTCATGAATATTACAACCATTAGTAATAGTGGTGTATTAAGGATTCAATAATATACTACTCTTTAAATGTTTACCACATTCAAAGGAGACTACTATCACAGGAAAAATTAGTATATTTATATTAGATAAACAATAATTTAAAAAAAAAAAACTCTAAATAACACATGGTGAAAGATTAGGAATGTTATATATTTTCAATTTGACTAACTGACCATTCTAAGCCACTATTATATGGTATTTAATAGCTACAAAATATTTGTGATACCTATAAAAAAAGTTTCAAATTTTGAAGAATTTTCATTTAAGAAAATGGTTCCAACATTATGAAAGTATACTAGTAGTTGCCCCCATGGTGCAATAAAAGTTATTGGTTAGATAAAATTAGTTCATATTTGATTTGTTACATTGATAAAGTTCTTTAATCTGTGTTTTTTTATGTTAAGTATTTTTAGTTATTCTTCTCAAATCTTTTTTTTAATTTGAGTCATGTAGTTTAATTAAAAGGTTTTTTGGTCACCTTTGTTGAAATGTTATCTAATATTTATTATAATTTATATTTACATTAGATTGTATAATTTATATTTTAATATTATATCAATTTTTTAATTTTTAATAATTGTGAAATTATCAGAGCTGTAAAATCCATTGTATGTGACTGCAATTTGGCATATCTCGCTCTTTTTATTATGATTGTATACAAAATTGATTAAAAAGTTGAAGTTCTTATGAATAGTGTGAAAGAGGTAGATCTGTCAATGTTTTCTCCTCTCATTTTTGAAGCTTTACATATTTAATTTCTTTCATTATTACAAATCATTTAAAGGTAAATGTGGGAGAGATGTACATGTCATTGATTGCATTGACTCTTGATATGATAGTGAATGTTAATCCTTGGCATTCAATGTCTCTAATTTTAATTATTACCTTGTTGAGTGTCATTCCTTGTGCTTTGTGTATGGTTAGTTACCATGCCATTTTTATAGGCATTTGCCTATGATTACCTCATGTAATATTATCAACCGGCACATGTGTATGATTCTTCACATCCCATGGGGGCTAAAGTAATTGTTGAATGCATCAATTGAATATATGGGTAGGAAGGGTGTCTTTGAATTTGAGTTGTAGATGATGTCTAAAATTGATCAAATAGTTCCATTAAATAATCCTACTTTCACCCATAGATTGGATGTTAGCATAATTTTTTTGTTTCTTACATAGAAGCTTAAGTAGCTCAAGTTGAGTGTCATTATGATTAGTATTATTTATTTTTATGCTTTGTTCAGTTATGCATAAAGTAATTATCATGTAATTTATTGAAACATGTGTTTATTATGCATTATTTCCAATACATTTTTTGCATAAAAATGTTTAAAGATTTTAAAATTTTCCTGTTCTTCTAGAGGTATGGCTGATTTTGTCATGGACATGAGCATAATTCAATCTTCTTCTATTGGGGTTACATCTATGATGTTATTTAACAAATTGTTGAATTATTTTTGATTTGTTATGCATACCTATTGGTGGAAATATATTTCTAATGTAATAATTGTATCAAATATGTGCCATAATATGTTCCCAAAAGATCTTCGCACATACATTGGAATGTCATTTATAGGTGGGAGATGTCATAGGTATCCAATGAGTATAATTGAGGAGCCACCAAAGTCTTTGTTATTTTATTGAGTAAATTCTCAACACAGTCGATTATATATCTTACTGAGCATATTTGGTCCTTTAAAAATCATTTTATGTATGAGAACGTATTGAATGTGTATCATTTCTTCTTGTAAAGTTGCTAACATTTATCCCTCTAGTTCTTTCATTTCTTGGATAGGGATATGAAGTGTTGAATGTATTATAGATGCATTTACATTAAATGCTACAATGTTAGTTGAAGCAAGAATAAGTAGGGGAGATTTGTTGTTTCCTAGAATATTATAAAGGGTGTGCTTGATGATGCTTATCAAGTAGGATTTCCTTATCCCTATTGTTCCTTGTACAATCATTCAGATTAGTGTACCCTTTAGTTATTTTTTAGCATTTTGGTGAATTATGTTGAATGCTATCTACTGAGTTCTTGATAAATCATATGATATTGGCTTATTATTGTACTCAATTTTTGCATCTTTTGGATTACACATTGTGAACCTATGAATTAGTATACATTTATGTGCAGGTTGAGAAAGATATCTGAATGATTCCAATTTTGTATGTTGTCAAAGTCACATAGTCTAATCATGTAGACATCATCTAGCTTGATGTTTCTAGATGGGTGTAGATAAGATATGCTTTCCCACTCATGCATTTTCATTTCCTATTCTAGAAGCTCTTCATTATCACTTTAATCACTACTTATTTTGACATTATTATTTTATTCTATAGGTATTTCCCAGTATGATATAGATTATAATAATATTTCATTTCTTCCCAATGCTTGATAATGTATACCTTATTCAATCTAATGTCCATTGTAGTGTTGCCAAACTACTTGTAAAGTAAGAGCATTACCCAATAGAAATATTCATATAATAGTGACTCAATAGAAGGATTAGATGAGAAAAGAGGGAATATACAAACAATTGATTGGTTTGGTTTATTTTTCCATTGATTTGTTTTCCTCTTACTATTGTAAGATCATGTCTGACCAGTGTCAATTAGTGGCATTTCATCAAGAAAATAAGCACATTTTAGATATGCATCGATGAAATATGGTAGATTTTTAGCGGTAGATAAACTTTGAATAACTCATCTAAATATTTATTTTCCAATAGATAAGGTAGTGAAGTTCCAATTATAAACTATTAAAGGTAAATTTTGCAATATGATGCATGTTTCTTGTCCTCCTATGTATCACTCAATAATAGTTTCTATTAGAAACATGCTATATACAAACTTGATAGTGCTCTCAATTCAAATTTTAGATGATATTATTATTAACATATGATCATAGATTTTGGATTTACTTTTAGCTTTTGCCACCTATTTTTCTATATATTTGAGCATAGCATGCAAAAAATCACTAGTTAGAAATCTATATTTGCATGCCATATTAAAAGCATGCTTGTATTATGGATATTTAATATTTTAACATTTTGTGATGGAAGGTAAGTCTTTCGGCCTTGAATATCAACAGACATGCTTGATTTTTTTATTGTAATGGCCATGGGGCATTATATCTGCACTATAAAGTCGTTCCTTTTTTTTATAAGAATGTAGACTTACTATGTTTTGTGTTACATTAGACTCAGTTTAGAAGTTTCTCATAAACTTTTGGAGGATCACTATGTAATATTAAATTAGTGGTGAGTAAGTATGGGTCATGAAGATCATAGCAGTGGATTCTTTACTATAGGTTGTCATTATTTTGTGGGTTCCATTTTGTTACATGTGGGTCAAAAAATTTCCTTGCAAAATCAACCTCATCTGCATTTTTCAAATTTAGTGTATCCATGTTTGATGCATTTTCTAACCATATGAATCCATAGATGTGCATGGATCCTCTATGTTTCCATTTTTAATTGAGTATAGAAAATACATTTAATAACTTCAACCTGATGTAGGTTGTATATGTAGATATAAAATGGTAAAAAACATATGTTTAATAGGTATACATGTACCAATAGTCTTTTTTGTGAAGATGTTTATAAATAATTTAATCATTAAATATTGCAAACCCTTTTCCCATGAATGAAGATGCAAGATGGGTATTCACAAGTAGGATCTAATTTCTCCATTGGGAAGTGTTCTGTAGGATAGAATTTGAGGCTTTGGGCATGATACTATGTAGGTCTAGCCATCTAGTGTTTGTTGCACTCAAGTTGAAGAACAGTGTTGGTGATCCTAGTTGTGTGATCATATCCATTAATTCACTTTTACATTTTAATTAAAATGCATGTGTGCCTCTAAGTATTGACCCAAAATGTATTAATTGACCTAAAATGCTTGTATTAGGCTATTGTGTTAAATATGCTCACATGTCTAAAATTGTGAGTCCAAGCTGTTGATGTCCATTTATTTCATCCTTGTGTATTGTATAATTTAAATGATCCTTTTTATTTGAGTGTTCACTTCTCACTAGTATCTGTAGTGGTCATAATAAAACATTAATGAATAAATTATTAAAATTAGTATGTATAGATAAATTTATACCACCTAAAAATAGTATACTATATTTAAATATCTTTATTTAGGGAATTTCTTACCATTAATATTTTTTTTAGCAAACCTATTCATTGACCATATAAATATGTGAATGCCTTCTATTTGATTTTCTACTATTCCAGTTCATTTTTTTTTCAATTTTCATATTAGTAGTTATTGTTTGATTATTATTTAACTATATTATACACAATCTATTTCATTCTTTGATGTCATTAAAATTATTTGGAATTGGACAATGCCTTTTTCATTACATTACCATGCATACTACATAATATCAAAAATAATTTCTAGATTTATATGTTCTTTGGCCACTTTGTTTACTTGTCTAATTGGTCATTAGGTTGTTCTAAGAGCCATATTTGTCAGCCAAAAATTTATCAAATGATAATTGCATATATATAAATATAAAATTAACCATGGGTTATGATTTTAAAAATACCTAGATTTACAATCCATCATTTTAGAAGATCATAAACTATTTGAATATCTAATTTGTTACAAAATACAAAAAGGTAAGGGTATATCAGACATATTATGATACAATGACTAAAATATTTATAAATTAATAATACCAAAAAATAGTTTGAAAAATCTATTTTATGTACATATCAAACAAGACACTAACAAAATTCCCTGGTACCAAATAAGACACCTGCACGTCTAGATTCTGAGGTAGATAAATGCCCAAAGTAGTTTTATAATGATTTTCTTATATATTTAAAAGATTATACAACCCTCTATATTTGATTTTTTTTTTTTTGATAATAAACCAATATTGATTTCAAATAACGAAAAGAACATTTTGCAATTTAATAGTTCATTTTCTGATCTTAAAAAAAAACAATTCGATATATTAATTAAAAAATACATACTTTGAAATAAAATAATTGATAAAAACATATATGTATAATAATAAATTAACTATTTTTGCAACAATTGTTTACATTTTTGAAATAATATACAATTCAGTATATTTGGATTTTTTTTCGAAAATAGATTTTTTTACAATTCGATAGACTCTTCTCTATTTAAAATAAAAATTAAGTTAATAGATAAATATTAAATCATATATCAATTTAATTGTGTGTGTGTGTGTGTGTGTGTGTGGGTGTGTGTGTGTGTGTGTGTGTGTGTGTGTGTGTGTGTGTGTGTGTGTATATTGAAATACATAAATAGACATTATGAAAAATATTAGAAGATACAGTTTAATTTAAATGATTGTGGTGAAATTATATATTTTAAAAAAGAGTTTAATTTAAATAATTATTAATCAAATAAATACGCGAAGGTTTATTCTTAAAACATTTATTTATTTGACATATCTATTAAATAACATAGTTTAGACAAATATACAAGAACCCCTCCTTTGACATAGTTTGATAAGTGAATAAATAAACATTGAAAAGGTGGTCAAATGCATAATCAAATATTTGAGGGGATTTGATTAGATGTAAAAATAAAATAATTCATGATATAAATATAATATATGTGTATAATATTTTTAAAATATTGGAGATATTAAATAATTTAATTATATTATAATGTTTTATATTTATTTTTGTATAACATTATTATATTTTATAACTATATGTGTATATTATTTTAAAAATATTATAGATATTTAGTAATTTAATTATATTATAATGTTTTATATTTATTCTTTTATAACATTACTATATTTTATAAGTATATATCTATTTTTATTTAAATATTTCTATATTATAAATTTTATCTAATATATATAATAAATATATTATACTATATAATATTTATATATACAATATTATATATATATATATATATATATTATTAAATATTATATATACTATTTTATATAAATATAAATTTTAATTATCTATTTATATTTATCTTATATATAAAATAAATATATTATATAAACCATATAAATAATTTTTAATATTAAATATCATGTGATAAACATTTTACATTTATAAGTCCCTTTACACAAAGCAAATAACCTAAATGAACAATCACTAAAAATCAAGTATCAAATCTTAATGATAGAAAATACCCAATCGAAGATGCTACAACCCTAAAATTTATAACATATCACATTGATGGATAGATGGCAATCTTAGTTATCTTATGAAACTGTTATTATCTCTCTTATACATATATTCATATTAGTAATATTATATTACTTTATATTGTAATGTAAAAAAAAACTATATATAATAATACAATATAATATTATTTATTATATCTATGTGTGTGTGTAATATTTTTATTTAAAATAATATTATATAATTTTTCAATCTATTTTTAAATTATTAAATTTATATCCTTGAATGTGTTCAAATGTATTGATGAAAAAATAATTAAATAAATAAAAAATAATAATCTAAACATTTTAAAAAAATACATTATGATAAAGACAACTTACTTTAAATAAATAATAAATAGGATTCAACCATAATAATTTTAAAATATCCATACATTCAATAAGGGAAAGATAATTAATTTAAATAAATACAAAATAAGATTCGAACACAATAATTTTAAAATAATCACACATTTAATAAGTGAAAGATACTTTGATCATGTGAAAGCCATGTACATTTTTTATTACATAAATAATGTACTATTATTATTTACTTGCATGAAACAATGACATAGTAGTCCCCTCCTATTTGCAAGAGTAATATCCACAGATTGATCAACCTAGTTCATCCAATGCCACCATAATCAATGGCAAAATTTTAGATGTATTAGAGGCAAGTGTCAATGATTAAATAAAAACCCTAAACTACATACTGCAGTAAATTAATACATGAGTTTTTAAATTCCTTTGTAATGTGGATCTTTGTATATCGATGTTGGAGGCAACCTGATCCTATATTCAATTATACCACACTGGCCACCATTTCTAACTCTGTCAAAGTGGTTGAACAATCCTATGATTTGATGGCTCCAGTGATTACCAATGTAGAGAAATACATTAAGTTTTTTAAGTTAGGTCAGGGTCTTAAATAATGAATTCCCTTTCTAAGAGGGATTTATCAAATCCAAAGGAGGACCTAGCTAATGTTTAATTTCTTTGGATGGGCAGTTTATTCTATGAAATTTGCAGTTGTTTTTTTATTCTAGATAAAATTATCTTTGAAGCTTTTATTTGTAGATGATTTAGTATTCTTTTGTGTTTATGCTTCAGTTTTTTCACACATAATCTAATGACTCCATTAAGCTCATAAATTTTAGGTAAATTTATGGTTGAAAATATAACCATTTGGTGGCTTTGATGATGACCAATGCATGAAAATTATTTAATTATTTTAAGTTAGGTCAGGGCCTTAAATTATGTAGTTCCTTTCTAGAAGGGCTTTGTCAAATCTAGAGGAGGCCACGGTACTTGAATTTTAAGAGTTTCATTATCATGGAAAAGACACAAGAGGTTCCTGAACCATTCTCATTTTTTGTTTGTTTTCTTGTTGATTTTTAATTTGTCTATTTTATTAATGATTTTTAAGATTTAATTTCTTTGGATTGGTGGTTTGTTCTATGGAATCTATGTTACTTTTCCATACCAGGTAAAATTATTTTTAAATATTTTAACCGTAGTTAGAGTTCATTTTTCCCACACATCATTTAATTCATGTATTAAGCTCCCAAATTTTAGGTAAATTTATGTACGTTTGATGTTTTAACTATAGCTATCTTCTAAGTTTTAATTGTAAAAAATTTGGTGGTTAGGATGGTATGAGACCAAGGATATGCATGATACATTGAAGTTTTTTGGAACATTTACAATTATTAATCTCTATAATTTTTTTCTAATTTCCTCTAATATATTATACTTTACTACAATTTTTTTAATATATTTTCATATGATATTTTCCATTACCTAGATCTTGTTTCTTCAATTGAAAATATAATTAATTATCTCATATATGTACATGGCATAGCTATAGAACAAAGGTATACCTTACTATAAGAATAGGTCCTTGAAGGATCTTGCTTCTTAAAACAGAGTTCCCTAGTGAGTAAGAGTTGATTATTGTCCTTTTTCGTACAAAAATCAAAGCCAAAAATTGACCATTTACTCTCACTTTATTTATGCATCAATATTAAAATTCTATCTTAAATAAAATCATAATAAAAAAATTAAAACTACCTACAATTATTCAATCAGAATTAGTGTTTTTGTCTCAGATGATAGGCACATCCAAAACACATCTCATATTTAACCAAAATAGATGTCAGAAGGACAGTAATTTTAAGTTAGATCTAGGAAGCAAGGTGTTAGAGAGGGATATTGATATATTGCCTAGGACATTTGGCACATTCCTGTCTAGAAACATATCACCGTACATATTGAATACCTTTATGCCATGGACCAACCTACTAGCTAGCAACCTATTAAGGAATTGTCAATGTTTTATTTGTTTTAAATAGAATATTTGATTCCCTATCTCTTATGAGATTAATATTTGGGCCTTTCCCCATCATATAAGCCTCTATCTTAATTAATAAGTACATCTTTTACTAATTTATCTAACTCTTATTTACATTTTATTAATTTAAAGATACACGAAGACAAGGATAAAATTTTAAAATATGAATGAAGTTAAGTTACTTTAAGGTTGACCAAAATACCTATGAAGAACCGATAAGATAAAATTATATCCTAATTTTTATACACAAAATAATATTTAACACTAATAAAATTTGAATTTAAATATTTTATATATATTAAATTTAATATATAGAAATTTTTGACATTTACATTTTTATAAAAATAATAAAATTATATTAAATATTTTCTTAATAACATTTTTAAATTTTATTTATAAATATGATGTATACTTCAAAATATTTTTTCCCATTTAATTTATATATTTTTTACATGATTAATCAAATGTATAGAAACCTTGAATTGATAATATAAAGACAAAATGAAACATACTCTCTTTATAAGGTATCGATAAATATCATTTTTAAGGCATATCTATCAATGTAATTTGAATAGATTTATCTAAGGTATGTATGCTAGTAGCACTTAGTAATGATAAATATTTATTGTTCATAAATACACTTAATATAATTGTTTAATGTATTTTTTAAATGGAAAATCAGGAGCATCATAGTATTCATTATTATTATGTATGTGATAAAATCTATATATTATCTATAAATTAATTATGACTATCTGTATATTATTTATTTATTTATCATGATGTGGTAATTTTTTTATAATAAATTTTTTTTATAATTATTTATAAATATAATACAATAAAATCTATATATTACTATATGTATATTATTTATTATTATGTGGTGATATTTTTATGATAATTTATTTTTAAAATTTAGTTATTATGATTATTTATAAATATGTTACGCTATAATCTATATATTACTTATAAATTAGTTCTGATTATTGTAAATTATTTATTTATTTATAATGATGTAGTGATATTTTTAGGATAATTTATTTTTGAAATTTTATTTTTTAAATAAAGGTAAAGGTGACATTTTTTTAAAATAGGGACCCCATATCCTAGGAAACAAGTAGTCAGATGGGGTCTAAAAACCCATATACACCATAAGTTTGACAAAAACATCAAAACCAAGAAAAAGGTTACAGCCAACCCATAAAAACAACTAAAATAAAATGAAACTAGCTTCCAAAAAATTATTCAAGAAAAACCAGGAGTTAAAATAGGACTCACCCAAACCAATTAGCCCTTGCTTCCTCCTTCCAAGTGATGTCTGTTGGGACCTCCAAATTGAAGCAAGTTGGATGATTGGGTCTCCATTCATTTTTTTTTTCTTTCTCTAGACTTTAATCTAACCTATGTTATCCTTTAAGCTCTTAGGAGGAAAACCAATTCCAACATCCTCTTTGGACTTATTCATAAGATCTTAATCCTCTTCCTCCAAATTATTATCTTTAACACTTGAGGTTATCATATTTGGATCATTGGTTTCTTTTGGAGCCACTTCATCATCTTGATGCAAAGCCAATTCTATTTCCTTTTATTTTTCCACATGATAAATTTTATTTTATTTTACATCTCCAACCAACTAGTTTATGAACTCTAAATTATTATCAATTATTTATTTTTCTTTTGAAGCCTTTTCTTCATCTCCCTCACATATTTCTATTTCTATTATCAATATATCCCTATTATAGTTTATTGCCCATGAACTACCTTATGTTTCACTCCTACCTAGTGTGGATGAATCAACCAAATGTCTTGTCTCGAAACATCACGTACATCTAAAATATAAACCTTTATAGTCAATATTTTGAATCCAGATTCATTTGTTAATAGTAAATTCTAAACTTTCTAGGCATTGAGTGTCCACATCAATATTTATAGGGATCTTTGAATAGGTAGCATGGAGGTAAAATATCATTGATTCATCAATATCTAATAATCATCCTAGAGCATTATGAATGGCCTTTAGATTATCCTTAGTTTAGAACTACAAAGGGAGGTATGGGAGGCAAATCAACACTAGTCTAGTGCTAAACATTTTAATAGCTAGGTTGAACTCAAGGTACGAAGGCTTCAACATGAGAATGTGGTGATCTAAAAATTAGACTTACTACTGCATAATATTATCCTTGTCTTTTATTATGTCAAAAATATCTTTAAAAAATCCCTTTGCACAAGGTTAAATTTCTAGATTTCCTTGCATTAATGGTCTCCAAACTCTATAATCTAACCATGGAGTGTTTGCAGGGTTGGCCAAAATGATTAAATTTATAAAATAGACCCCTATCACTATACCATGATTCCCCTTGAAAACTACCTTCAAGTGATTCACCTTCAAAGCAATTAGATTTTTGGAATTTTGTTTGGGTTAGAATTTTGTCTACCTTATTTGTGATGGCAACATCAAATGACCCCTATTTTGAGCTCTGTCTACAATTCAAAGTAATAAAACCCTTATTTTTTACCTTAAGAGGCCTCATTCAGTAGTGGGTCCCTTCTAAGTATGGCTTGAAGTACTAGATCTAGAGCATTTTTCACCACTTTCCCATTATAGACCACATCTATGACATGAACTATACCCTTTCCATTTACATCCTTCCCCTTATGAGATATAACAGTGGATTTAAAACCTCTACCCAACTCAAAAGAACAAGAACCCCTAGTCACCATTTTAAATCCTTTATTCTTAGAGTTGTCTGAGGCAAAATGATTATTATATTTGTTTATCTCCCTTAGTTTTACATTACCTAGGGTTTTGATATTTTCACCATCCCTCCATCATTTGTTATTTTATTATATACCTTAAAACCTTCCACCATTCTTTCCATAGTCCCTAGATTTATCACTGTCATTGGAAGGGTTTCTCTACTGCAGATCGCTCCAAAGTATTTAGGGTTATGCAGGTCACTCTCGATCCTAAATTTTTTTAATTATTGGATTGAGTGTAAATATTCCATTTTTAAAATTTTATTATTATGATTATTTATAAATATATATATTATAATAAAATATATGTATTTCCTATATAGTAAAATCTATATGTTACTTATAAATTAATTATGATTATCTATTATAAATATGATGTGGTAATATATATATATATATATATATATATATATATATATATATAAAGTATGATTATTTATTTATTATCAAGTGGTGATATTTTTTTATAATAAATAAATAAATTATTATGATATAGTAATATTTTTATGATAATTTATTTTTACAATTACATGGTTATGATTATTTATAAATATGATGTGTAAAATCTATATTATATCTATAAATTATTAATTACTATCTATATATTATCTATTCATTTATTATGGTATTTTAATATTTTTTATGATACTTTATTTCTACAATTTTATTATTATAATTATTTATAAGTAAAATTTGGTAAAATATATATGTTACCTATAAATTAATTGTGATAGATGTATATTATCTATTTATTTATTATGATGGGATAATATTTTTTATGATAATTTATTTTTAAAATTTTATTATTTTTCATTAGTTTAATAGGAAAAAAGGGTCCTGAGCCCTATACAGAGCAGTCCCCAAGGGAAAAAAATGAAAAGAAGGACACCGAAAGGCCAAAAATAATGCAGTGACATTAGTTAGATAGGAAATCTAGAATGGATAAGCAATTGAAAGGAAACAATAGTATAAGGAACATCAAACTATACAATAATAGAACTTGACCTAGTAGGTCAAACACGCTCAGGCCAAAAGTGGGTATGACAAATATACTTAGGAAGACCTCTCTTAATATTTTAGATAATACTCTAATAATCATAAAAATCTCCATTTGAAAAAATAGGAGATGAAGGAGGTGAAAAATTCACCAAGTCCTCATAAGAGGGTGGAGCCTAGGAAACAAACACAATAACATCAACCCTAGTAGTAAACTATGTACCTATAATAGTAGTCCTTGACTTATAAAAAATAGTAGTGAAGATCCCTATGATAGTCCAAATAGAAAAAACAATAAGGGAGACAACATGAGAGATCCCTGTAATAGTTCCAATAAGATAAAAACCAAGCAAATTTGATGGTACTACAATAGTAATAGCAAGAGAGATCATAATAGTAGTCCCAACAAAAGTAGAAGTAGGGGAAGTCTAAATAATAGTCTCAAAATTAGTAGCAGAAAAGGAGGTCCCCACAACAATCCCAATAGTAGAAGAGTCATGTAGTGGGGGAAGAATATCCTTCCCATCATTAGAAGGAGGCTTAAAAAGGTGTTCATCATCATCAACCATCATCTTCAACATCTAATGCAAGGTGTTAATGTAGAGAATCATTCCACCAAGATAAAGACAAAAAAACCTTCAAATGGGGGCATTCAAATTCCAAATGACCTATATTAAAGCACCTCAGATAATGAAATGGGAACCCTCACAATCTAAGGGATGACACCAAGAGTGATCAATAATTTGTAAACTAACCTCTGCTAGAAGAGGTATAGACAAATTCAAATCCACTAAAATATGAGCATAAGTGGTGTGAGACAAGTGAGTAGTATCATGATCCACCATGATAAAATGGCCCACTAAGTTGCCAATGCCTTGGTAGCAAGATTCACACCAAAAATGAAGAGGCAAATTTGGTAGATGAATCCAAACTAGTAGCCTATTGAAATATTCAATGAGATGGTTAAAGGTACGAACCTAAGGCTTTAATAGTAGTGCATGTTATCCCTATAACAATTACCAACCATCAAAAATAGAATTTTAATAAGGGAGAGAATAAAAAACAACTACAAAGAATCCTTTAGCACATC
Organism: Torreya grandis; assembly: GCA_037957365.1. Lineage (NCBI taxonomy): Eukaryota > Viridiplantae > Streptophyta > Pinopsida > Cupressales > Taxaceae > Torreya > Torreya grandis. The sequence continues at coordinate 205,722 of JARHVA010000528.1, read as the reverse complement.
GGTAAATTTCTATTTTCCTCTTTCTAAGGGGACACCACTGCTCAAAGATCTAAGTGTTTAGATCCTAGAGCTATCGCTAGAGTATATAAAATCTATAAATGAAACCCTTCTCAAAAAATTATTCCTTATTTATTAACACTTTATCTCTTAAAATCATAATAGAAAGGGGTAGTGTTAAAAGTTTCATCTTACCCCCAATCATCAAAGAAGAATGAGTAGCAGTCTTCTTCAGAGGAGATGAGGCTCCAACATGAACCACATTAACAAAAGAGATTATAAAATTAGAGTAAAAACATAAAACAAGTGTTGTACTTGCAATAATATCCCTAAACAAGGGCATTATACTAGAAGTTACCACCCCAGTAATAGGTAGTTTCCCAACAATGATAGAACCTAACAATCCATAAGATGATGTCCTAATAGCACCAAAACCCTTGGTGTGAATGATTCATCAATAATAGCACTAGAAAACACACTATAAATAGAAGATGACCCTACAATAGTCTCAACAGACCTAGTAATAATCGAACCCTATAAACAAAGCACATGGGTGGGAAGAGGAGCGGGAGAGGCCATTTTAAAATTTCATTGTTAATTATCTATAAATTAGTTATTTTTACAATTTCATTGTTATTATAGGATTATATATAAATATGATGTGAAAAAATCTATATATTATTTATTTAATTTATTTTTACAATTTATTGTTATGATATGATTATTTATAAATATGATGTGGTAAAATTTATATATTATATACAAAATAATTATGGGTATCTAATTATTTATAAATATAATGTAGCAAAATTTATATATTATCCAAAGATTAATTATGATTATATGTATATTATCTATTTATTTATAATGATGTTATAATATTTTTTATGATAATTTACGTTTACAATTTCATTGTTATGATTTTTAATTAATATGATGGAGTAATATAATATGATGTTGTAATATTTTTATGATAATTTATTTTTATAATATCACTATTATACTTATTAATAGACATGATGTGATTTTAAATATGATGTGGTAATACGATAATTTATTTATTAATTATGATGTTGTAATATAATGTAACTAGTCAAGTGGAAATCAATTTGACACTAAAAATAATGAGAGAAGTTGTACAAGAAAAATAATGAGAAGATAAATAATATTTAAAATATCAAGTGTAAAAAGTTTATACTTTTTGCTTTTTTACTCTTCTTTAATTTTTATTTCTCTCACATTATATATATATATATATATATATATATATATATATATATATATATAATGTGACAGAAATAAAAATTAAAGAAGAGTAAAAAAGCAAAAAGTATAAACTTTTTACACTTGATATTTTAAATATTATTTATCTTCTCATTATTTTTCTTGTACAACTTCTCTCATTATTTATATATATATATATATATATATATATATATATATATATATATATATATATATATATATATATATATATATATATATATATATATATATATATATATATATATATATATATATATATATATATATATATATATATATATATGCGAGAGAATAAAAATTAAAGAGTAAAAAAGCAAAAAAGTATAATGTTGGTTTTTAAATAATTAAATGCTAACATTCTCAGGCCATAATAGCTAACAACCATCTACCCTAGATACCATTGTAGGAACCCCTGTCGATATAGTTATAAAATAATAAATATTTAATTTATTTAATATTATTAATTAAAAAATAATTTAATTATATATTTATAATATTATTATTAATAAATTTAAATCTAATTATAATTGTTACATTATATTGAATATATAATATTATGTAATAATAAATTAAAAATAAAAATAAAACAAGGGCCACGTAGTGGCTACTCCTCGCTTTTAAATTGTAATTAGGGAATTAAAATAGAAAAAAATAAAGATAATTCTAGACAAATTTCATTTTAAACAAGCATAATGTATGGACAAAAAAATAAATTTATAAATGACCATTTTGTTTTATTGGTGAATTTCCCTTTGCCCAGGGTATTTTATTAGTTCAGTGGAAAGAATTACTAGGCTTAGGATGCCCAAATTTCAAAAATCTATAATATTAAATTACAAAGTTGGAAGATCAATAGCTATGATTTAAAGCTTAGGATCTATGGATCGTATTGACTTTTTTGCATATCATAGTCAATATTGAAATACTGGCAATGAAAAAATTATTTAATTTATTAGGTTTCACATAAAATCATTACAAAATAGATTGTTTCATAAATATTTTACATCAATTATTTTATGTTGTTCTCTTTTATATACTTATGAATGGTTTAACTAGGTGCAACATAACAATATTATACTATAGCATGTAAAAAATTATAAATATTTATTTTGCATTATAATAACCTCCAAACTTTTAGCATTCATCAACACATGATGGGATACATTCAAATTCATACACAAAATTAATTTTTCACTTAAACCTTGATTCACATCGAACTATATTTATTAGGTAGTTAAGATCATAGATCACTCCTAACATTTCATATTTGGTGAAAATGATAGTCAATTTCAAACCAATGGACGTTTATAATTAATGTTAGTATGTTTTAACCAATAAATGTAGCCTCTTCATCAATTAAACTTAAGAGATTTTCTTTAATTTTAGATTAAAGAAATGAGTGGTTTTACAAATCCTCTTAGATTTTTTTTTCACTTGATGGTGGAGTGGATTTACATTTACCTTTGAGTGTAAGTAATATGTAGATATAACAATAATATTTAATTATAAAATGACATGTTCATTATCATTGACTCATAATTTTTTAATCATGGACCTCATCAGTGGGAAGACACCATAATTTTTTTTCACTCATAGTTAAAATTTTTCAAAAGAAACTGTACAAAAAACTAGTTTAAAAAAATGCTCTTGTATAGTCATCGAAGCTCATGTACCAACTTAAAGCTATTAGTACCAATTCAATGTATGAAATGCATGTAACACTAGTCATTCAAGTTATTTAATAAAAATTCTATGCATTTAGTTTATAAAAAATATAATTCTCGATTTTTCATTAAAAATGTTCTCTATAAAGTAATAAAATAATAATATGGTGTTTTAAAATTCCATACTACCTAACATTTATTGTTAAAAATAATTCTCTGATTTTCATTAAAAATGTTATCTATAAAGTAACAAAATAATAATATGGAGTTTTAAAATTCCATACTATCTAACATTTATTATTTTATAAATGCATTTGCATTACCATATACACTTGTCCCCTCTTTCAGTAACTCAATTGTAATATTTTTCCACAATGTTGAAGAGCAAGGACATTATTTCATTCAACACAGACCAAATTTATAGCTATATATATTTTTTATGTAGTCAAGATGTGCATTATCTTCCAATGGCGAGTTCAAATCATATATCTCCTAGCCACAAAAAGTTTGAGTTGCGTAACCACATGTATTTAGAAAAGAAAGAGTTGACCTAGTCAGGAGAAATAATATTGTTGAATCTTCACTCTTTGATAACTTAAATGTTAGTTTTATCTTCTAAGTTGGTAGAAATGATGTCACCCTTATCTAGTGCTAATTTTTGTAAGATCTTAATGTTTTTAAACATCTCACATGAGTCAAAAATGGTGTACATTAATGTGAGTACATTACAGATGTACAAGGAATTTATGGTATTCATTTTGGGGTCCATCATGCCACATAGATAGTTGGAAAAACATGTATGATGGGAAATTAATTAACATGTACACATGTTTATGTTAAAAATTAGTTTTTTTAAATAGTTATATTACATATCCATTTCAATTAGCAATTAATTCTTTGAGTTTTTTTTACCAAATTTTATACTGTAATGATGTTTTTTGTGGTAGTGTATTGTAACATGTCAATTTTTAAATAAATTTTATTTATAATATTAATATAATTGGAATATTCCATAAGAACATGTAAAATAATATTCCACAATATTTGATGTTAAACTTAGACTTGATAAGATATTATATTTTTTGGAAAGTTTTGATTGGTTAAAATAAAAAATATATTTGTTCAACTAATTCCTATAGTACCTTGCAAGATAGGGTCTAAATATCATAATAAAATCATAATAATACAATGATAAATTCAAAGACTAGTCATATTCGATCTTAAAAAACATGATTATTGACTCTGCCCCTCACCAACATCTTTTCAATCATTAAAATTCTCACCATCAAGACCTTAGTGTTAACACCTCCAATTCATTAAGTGGGATGGGACCCACTCACTCCACCTTGTGAAAAATAATAATAGTCTTTACTGACCCATTTATAATCAAAATAGTTTTTCTATTTCAAATATAGGTTTATATGATGCTTCTTTTTTACTTTAAAAAAATAAAAATAAAACTATCATTAAATAAAGTTATAAACACAATCAACTATTATTATTAATATAATTTCTATATAAAATTATTTTATACAATGTACCTTTATAATTTGGTATTTATTAATTATTATACTTTCTACTAAAAAAATATATCAATAAGTAATATATATTAAAATTAGATTAATTTTTCATTTTTATTCTGAAATCATAAAATGTAAATATAATTATTAATGACTTCAAAAAAAAAAAAAACTAAAACATGTAATTACAAATGAAATAATTTTAATTTTAAATCATTCTTTCTCATAAAATAATTATAATTTTAAATAATTTTTTATCATAAAATAATTATAATTGTAAATCATTCTTTCTCAAATTTCATGGGTGTATGGGATTGGTGATTTTCTAATTTCTTAGCTTACTCAATTCTAGATTTGAGTGCTTCTTTCTATTGGCTTTGAACAACTCAATCCAAATTCCCCAAATAATTAAAAATCCTCATGTAAGCCTCAGATTCATAATAATATAAGATTGAAAATAATTAAAAATAATAATAATAATAATAATAATAATATATATATATATATATATATATATATATATATATATATATATATATTAAAAATAATTATAAATCTTGATCATTCATTCAGTTTCTGTTGGTAGAGACGTCCTTTTATAACTTTATTATTTTACTTTTATGTTCTCTCCCTTGTACAAGGCTACAAGGCCTTTCAAACCTATTTTTAACCAATCTAATAAAAAATAAAATTTTTAAATATGATATAATATTTTAAAACTATACAAAATATAATTACATTTTTAATTATAAAGTTTCACAAACTTTTAAAATTAAAACTAAAAAATTTGCCAATAATAAATTTGAGTGCTTCTTTCTATTGGCTTTGAATGACTTAATCCAAATAATCTAAAAGCCTCATGCAAGCCTCAAATTCATAATAATAGAAGACTGAAAACAATTAAAAATAATAAAATTTATTTATATATATTTTTAAAAATAAATAAAAATAATTATAAATCTTGACCGCTCGTTCAGCTTCTGTTGGTAGAGACATCCTGTTAGAAATTTATTCTACAAAACAATGGGGACTTTCAATCCCATATTTAACCAATCTAATAAAATATAAATATTTTAAATATGATATAATATTTTTAAACTATAATAATAATAATAATAATAATTATTATTATTATTATTATTATCATTGTTGTTGTTATTATTATTATTATTATTATTATTATTATTATTATTATTATTATTATTATTATTATTATTATTATTATTATTATTATTATTATAATTTTAAATATTATAAAGTTTCACAAACTTTTAAACTTAAAACTAACAAATTTGCCTCTAGTAAACTTTTCATAGGAAAGACGGACATGATATATTACTTATATTATACATATCTCATCATAAACTACTCATTTACCCTTTTCAAAGTTGTATTAAAATATTAAATTAAAATTAAAATGTGAAATCAAATTATATTTTTATAAAATAAAAAATTTACTAGTTAAGTTGTTTGGCTCACAAAATTCCCACCAGGGATTAATTCTTGCTGCTAGCAAACCCTGACACATGAAAAGGGTTGAGGCTGGGATTGTATGCCAGGTAACTTTGGAATAATAGACACCTCTCATTGGTTGGCTCTTAGCTAAAAATCACTATGTAAAGTAGTGATTCATTAAAAAAAAACCCTTATGCATAAGGTCACCATATTCCATCTTAATTTCCTTTATGACTCACTCATTTCTCTCTTTAAAAATACATATAGAATATTTTACATCTATGTATTTATGAAAAGGTTATATTTGGTCTTGCATGACCTCTATAAAAAATGGATTAATAATTTCTTTCTTATATTAAAATATTAATGTGAATTTGGCTTCAGGTGATATATAAGGAGTACATTCTAATTTAAATATAAATTTATTAGAGATTTTTTTATAATTAGATTCAATTTAAAATTGTATTTGTATTTATTCATTAAGGGTAAAATGGGGTTTTATTTTGACTAGGGACCCCAGACCCTAGAAGATAGACAATCAAAGAGGGCCTAAAATCCCAAATATAACCCTAAGTCTGATAAAAACAACAATACAAGCCAAATGACTACAACTAGCTCAAAAATAACTAAAAGATATCCAACTAAAGGATTTTAAGGTCCAAACCCTCAAACATAAAATTAAAACTAGCTCCTTAAAATAAAAACATAAGGTACAAGAGCTTTGACAAATAAGACCAAACCTTTAAACCTTGCATCTACTTTCTACATAGTATTAATGTGGCCCTCCAACTCATAGTAACATGCTAGATGATTGGGCCTCTTTTTTTATTTTAATTCTTTCCCTATACTTTAATCCATCCTCTATCATCCTTTAAAAATTTTGGAGAAAAAATATTTTCCAAATCCTCATAAAGATTATGTAAAATTATATATGAATCCTCTCCATCCAAGATGTTTCTTTTTTCACTAAAGGATGAAATGATCAGAACACTGCTTTCTTCCAAAACATATAAAATTTTACCATTTTGAACATAAATTGAGTTACATTTAAGAAGTTGATCATCCTTATCTACTCCCACTACAATAAGCTGCTCTAAAACAAGCTCTATATCATTATCTTCTTCTAAATTTGAAATATATCTTCCATCATACTCTGGACCACAGATTGTTAGAAGATTTGGAGAAGAATGCTTCCACCAAGTTAATTAAAATTTTATTATGTGAGAGAAGGAAAATATGAAGATAAATCCCTTATATTAAAACACCTATGACATCTAAATGGCATCCCTTCATAATCTAGTGTATGTCTCCAAACATGATCTTATACAAATAAATTGATGTAGGTTGGGAGATCAAGTGTTGTCTATGGAGACTAAAATTCTGGCAAAGGTGGTATGTGAAAACAATTCAGTTGGAAAATATATCTCTATGAATTTACCAATGGTATTACAAATAGCGTCGAATCAATATTTACTCTAGAAATGAAGGGGAAGATGTGGGAAACATATCGAAATAGGTGTGAAAGAAAATTATGACAAAGGGGGTTGAAATTGGCATCCTAAGGCTTCATAAATAACTGGTGTTGATTCTAACAAAATTGATTCCCAAGAATGATATCTTTATCTAATGGAAGGAGAAAAATAGTAGTAAAACAACCCGTTACATAAGGATAGAGTTCTACTTTACCATTCAAATAGGGTTTCATTGTAAGGAGATCCACTCATTTAGATCCTGAAGATTGGTCCAGATTTTTTCAAATTGGCAAATGGTTCATCTACTGAGATAATATTCTTTATTTTCCAGGACCAAGATGAGGGCATCTTTTTCTAGTTTTAGAGAGAGAATATTAGAATTCAATTTCAAGGGCACACGTTTGATGGTTTTCTTCAGTATATCTATAAAGGATCTAACATTTTTAGGTGCTTGCCTACAACCCACATCCCTAGTATCACTTATAGGTAGTGGCGATTTGTGCAACACACCTTCTGGGTTGAAAGGAATCACCCCATATAAAATTCAAGTATAGTCTTGGATGATGAAAGTGTGTATCCATTAACTAATGCATTAAAGGAGCCACCATCACTAGTAGGAACACCACATGGATCCAATCTAGAAATGGGGTTTGGAAGGGCACTAAGAGAGGGTGATTTTGATTTTATTTTAAGTGGACTAGAGTGAATAGGAGTTGAAGCTACAACCATTATCTAAAATATTAAAATAATTATATTTATAAATTAAAATTTATAAAAATAATATAATAAAAAAAGATGAGTTAATATTTTTACATACAATTTAAAAATTACAAAATTTGGATGTAATTAAAATTTAAAAAATATAAAGAATAAAAATATCACAAAAAATAATTATTATGTTTTTCTAATTTTTTATATTTATTTATTTTTCATAAACTTATTAATTTCATATCAATTTATTTTTAAAATTTTATTTAATTTTTTAGAATGTTACCTAGTTTTTATAATTTCCCTAAATTTTAAATATTTCAAATCTTTTCCCTATTTCCCATGTGTGTGTATGTGTGTGTGTGTGTGTACATTCCATGACTTTTCCCAAATTTTTTAAATTTTCTAAATTTCTCAAAATTCCTAGATTTCTTTATTTTCCCCTTTTTTTTCTTTCTTAAAATTTTCTTTCTTATTTCATTAATTTATATATAATCCCAACCTTGCAAATCCCCCACCCTTCCTCTCTTTGTTTTCCCCTAATTTTTCCTTTTATCTAAATTCATGATTTTCCTAATTTTCCATAAATTTTCACTATTTTTTCCCATTTGTTTCTAATTTAAGATATTTCCCCAAATTTTCAATGTTTTCTATAATTTTATTAAATTTTTCAAGTTTGTATAATTTTTCCTATTTATTTAGTTTTTTCTATATTTTTCTATGTTCATCTTTCTTAGTTTTTATATTTTCTAATTATTCTTAGGTTTTGTTAAATTTTCATATTTTTTTTTAAAATTTGATAGATTTTCATTAATTTCCTTAATTTTTCATTGTTTCCCCATAATTTTCCTTGATATTTTAAATTTCTCCTAATTTCCTAGTTTTTTGTCATTTTCCTAAATTTCCCAAATTTATAAAATGTATACATTTCATTTTTTATTTTTGTTCATTTCTCTTTTTTTATAGTTCTTTAAATTTCCTAATTTCCACATCTTCTCCTATTTTCCCAATTCTTTCTATTTTTTTTCAAATTTTCATGAATTAAGTTTAATTTTGTTAGTTTCCCTATTTAGCCTATTTTAAATATTGTTTTCTCTAAAATTTTATATTTTTTTAGCTAATTACCCTTAAATTAAAAAAAATCATGTTTATTTTTTAGATTGGTGAGTGATGGTTAAAATAATTCCTGGCCTATAAATTAAAGAACCAAAAAATATATAGTTAAAATTGTACCAACAACCATAGGGTTATACACCTAGGGCAATCATGGTCACTACAAATCAAAGTGAAAAAGCACTACAACAAAAAACCACACAGTGGTGACACCTCACACCAAAATCAGTACATAGGACAACAATAAGGAAATATAAAAAAATATTAAAAATATGATGTACTAGAACTTACATAAGAGTTGAACATCAAGAATGGGAAGGGGAGTTGAAGTCAACATCCATTAGCTACCACCTAGTAACCCAATCATGCTATAAAATATCACCCACCCCCAACACACCTACTATCTCAAAATATAGACCCAAACTAGTATTCAAGCCCTACCAAGAGGTCAAAGAATCATCTCTACCCAAATGATTTTTTATATGAATGAAGTCAACTTCCAAACTCATGTTATATCTAACTGAATTGAAATGATATCACACACTGCTAGAAGTAGTCCAAAGACATGACCCTGGGGGCATTTACCGAACTGGAGGAGAACATAGCTACTCTTCTATCCATATAGAAAAAAATTAACTACTACCATTTTTTAGGGGAATAGCCTACATGCAAAAGATCTTATAAATCTAAAATTTGACTTTTCACAACTTTTTGGGGAGGAGTTGAGAGGAATTGCCCAACTTGAGTCGGTTCATCCTTTTGAACCTCTAATTCTTGTTTTATATAATTGAAGAGAATAACAAACATTCCTTCCATATATTTAAACACCACTAAAGGCACTAGGCCCACTTCATCTCTTCTATAGAAAGGCAAAGATATATGATTTCCAAGGTTAAAAGTAGCATTACCTTAGACGCACCTACTCTATTAATAAGTTTCATGAAAGACTCCACCAAATTGATTGTTGGAAATATTGTCATTGATGTCAAAGGTTTAGTATTATTGGTGATAAAGGCCCTATTACATTTAATGTTATTTATCTTGGCTAATATGAGTTAATATTTGTTTAATATTAATGAATATATTTTTGGTTGCATATGAGACAAAATAAGGGCCCATGGAGAAGTCGAAGAGTCACGGGATAAAGACAAAAGAAGGATGGGACGCATTTTCCCATGAAAAGTCATTTTGAGGAATACCAAGAGTCACCAAGTGAAGATAAGAGTATGGGTGAATTTCTCATGAAGGGACGCTTAAAGGAATACGAAAAGTCACCAAAGATAAGGACAAAAGTGGGAAAGATGTTTTTGGTCATGAAGGGTCACCACATGACTTTTCAAATGCTTGGATATGAAGGGTCATCCAAGATTGGCGCCATTTTCCATGAGGAATGAAAGGTCACAAAGGGGGAAGGCCAAAAGTCATTTGGAAAGCTATAAATAAAGGCTTGAGTAGCCATTTGTAATATGAGAGTGAGAGGTTAATTTGATATTGTATTATTTAGTTTAGAAGAGAAAAGGTGAGAGAAAGTAAAGAGATGTTGTATTGAACTATCATTTGTTTATTTAGCAACATTGAGAGATAGGTGTGTGGTTTACACAAAGTGGATGATGCTCATGTGGGTTGATGCTCATGAATGATAGTTGGGTTTGTGCTCGGCAAAGGGGGTTGAAGCTCCTATGGGGTGGTGCTCATGAATTGTAGCTGAGGTTGGTACTTGGCAAAGGGGTATGGTGCTCTTGTGGGTTTGTTCTCACTAATATACTTGAGATTGTTCTCTATGGTTTTTCCCACATTGAGTTTCCACGTTATATCTGGTGTCTCTCTCTTTCTTGTGTGATGTTTATTATTTGAGTTTTATTTCATATCTTGAATGTTTGATTAAGGGAAAGTTTTATAAGATATATATACTAATTCAACCCACCTCTTAGTATATTTTATTCTTAACAATTGGTATCAGAGCCGGTTCCTTTTTAAAAAGTTTTACAGCTTGAAGGTAGATCAGGAAAGCACAAGATGGCCATACATAAAGGTGCCTCTGCAAGCAAAAAAATAGTTGAAAAAGAAGAAGAAGAGGATGAAGCTGAAGTGAATATGGAAGGAGAACTCATGTGTGCCTTAGAAGAGTTGAAAATTGTTGAAAAGAAAAATCAAATATTAAAGCATCAAATCGATAAAAATGACAAAGAGTCAAAGGAGATAATTGAAGATCTGATGGTACAATTGGAAATATAAAGGAAAGAATGTGAAAGGTATGTTACTGAAATTGCCTCTTTAAAAGAAGAGATTGAGAAAGCAGTTAATAATAAAATAGTCAATGATTCAAAATTTGAGAATATAACTAATATGATGAATAAGATATTAGAAAGTCAAAAGGAAATATCAGATAAGACAGGTATCAGTTTTGAAAAGAAGAAGAGCTATGTTGAAGCTCTTAAAAATAAAGAAACAAGAAGGGAAGGAGTGGATAATACAGAGGACAAAGAACGTTGGAAGGAACAAAGCTATAAAAGGCAATCAGGTCAAAGATTCACAAATAGGTTCTATTTTTATGGTTACTATTTTTATTGTAATGGATATGGTCATAAGAAATTAGAATGTAAAAAAAGAGCTAACGATCTCAAAAATAAGGAAAAGGAAGGTCATGTAGAGTCAAGCAGAAGCTATAACTCTTTTGCTCCTCTATCAAGCTTTGACGAAGAGACAATAATTTGTTACAAGTGTAACAACTTCAGACACATAGCTCGGTATTGTAGAAGTGTGTTCAAGTAAGTCAAGAAGGACCAGAGTTTTCGAGCTCCATTCATCAAGAAAAAGTTTCAGACATGGCAGAAGAAACAATCTAAAGGTTTTATGTTGGTCCAGACAGCTCTTCATGCAAGAAATGAAGAAAAGCCATGGTTTATTAATAGTGGATGTTCGAGGCACATGACAGGAGACAAGAGTAAGTTCATAACCCTGAAGTAGATCAATGGTGGCACAGTGAAATTTGGGGACAATACTACTACTAGAATTGCTAGAAAAGGTACACTAAGTTTAGATAATGGTAGAACTAAAACTGAAAATGTTTTATATGTAGAAGGTCTTAAGCATAATATTTTGAGTGTAAGTCAAATGTGTGATCAGGGGCACACACTAAATTTTTATGTACAAGGTTGTGAAATTAGAAGAAAAGATTCAGATGTATTAATTGTAGATGCTCAGAGAATAGGTAATAACTTATATATGCTATTAGACATCAAAGGTTAAAAATGTTGTTTGAGTCAGATTGAAGAAAATTGGCTATGGCACAGGAGAATGGGGCACATAAATTTTGACAATCTTGTCAAATTTTGCAAAAATCAAGCAGTCAGGAATCTTCCAATGATCATAAAGCCATCTAACACCCTTTGTGGACCTTTTCAGCATGGGAAGTAGGCTAGACAGTAGTTCAAAACAAAAGAGTACTCTACCACTCAGATGCTAGAGCTTGTTCACACTGATCTATGTCAACCTATGAGGACTCAAAGTACTCAAGGTGATAAATATTTCATGTTGCTTATTGATGATTTTTCATGTATGACTTGGATAATATTTTTAAAGAAAAAATTAGAAGCTTTTAGATAGTTCAAAGCATTCAAAGCATTAGTTGAGAATGAAACTAATCTAAAGATTAAGTGTCTAAGATTAGATCGAGGAGGAGAATTCATGTCAGATCAATTTATTGAGTTTTGTGAAGATCATGGAATAAAGAGACATTATTCAGTAGCAAGAAATCCACAACAAAATGGAGTAGTTGAACGGAAGAATAGAACAGTTCAAGAGATGGTGAGGACAATGCTAAGTGAATCCAAGTTAGTAAATAAATATTGGAGAGAAGCAGTTGGTACAACAAAGCATATTTAGAATAGAGCTCTATTAAGAGTCAACAGTGACAAAAATCCTTATGAGCTATGGAAAGACAAACCAACAACAGTTGATTATTTCAGAGTTTTCGGTAGCAAATGCTTCATAAAGAGAACCGATGAAAAACTTGATAAGTTTGAATCTAGAGTAGATGAAGGTATATTTCTTGGTTATTCTTGCAAAAGTAAAGCTTATAAATGTTATAACAAAAGAACCAAGAATTTTTTTGAAAGTGCAAGTGTCAGGATAGAAGAAGATGGAACACAAAAGATCAGTGATCCAGTAGACATTCCTGAAATCATTGAAGAGGAAGGCTTTGAAGAATCAGATGAAGATGAGGAAAAGGAGAAAAAGGGCACCAAGACTCCATCCAAATATGTTCAAACAAATCATAATGAAAGTGACATCATCAGGGATATAAAAGAAGGAATTTGCACCAGAAGAATTATGGTAAGTGAATTTGAACAAGTTAATTTCTCTTTGTTATATAAAATTTAGCCTAAAAATTTTTTAGAAGTCAGACATGATGAGCATTGGGTTAAGGCTATGGATGAAGAATTAGATCAAATAGAAAAGAATGATACTTGGGAATTAGTGGCTAGACCAAAAGATCATAATGTGATAGGAACAAAATGGGTTTATAGAAATAAGCTGAATGAAAATGGAGAAGTAACTAGAAATAAAGCAAGATTAGTATGTAAAGGTTATGCTCAGATTGAGGGAATAGATTTTGAAGAAACTTTTGCACCAGTAGCAAGGTTAGAGGCTATTAAAATGTTTCTTGCATATGCAGTATTTAAAAATTTCAAAGTATTTGAGATGGATGTCAAATGTGCCTTCCTAAATGGGAATCTTGAAGAAGAGGTCTACATTAAATAGCCTGAGGGGTTTATTCTCTCGAATGTTAGTAATCATGTATGCAGATTGAAGAAAGCATTGTATGGATTAAAACAAGCTCCCAGAGCTTGGTATGCAAGACTTGATAAGTACCTACAAGATCAAGGATTCAAGAGAGGATTTGCTGATAGTAATCTTTACATCAAAATAGAAGGTGAGCATCAATTTATTGTTGTGGTTTATGTTGATGATATCATTTTTAGAGGAAATATTGAAAAGATGACAAAAGAATTTTCTGATAGAATGCAAAAATAATTTGAGATGTCTATGCTTGGAGAATTATAATTTTTCTTAAGATTATAAATATTTCAATCAAATAAAGGAATTTTTATATCTCAAAGTAAAAATGCCAAGGAAATGTTGAAGAAATTTGGTTTTGAGACTTGTGTACCAGTTGGCACACCTATGTGTATAGGAAATAAGGTGAGCAAGGATGAAGAGTCACTTGTTATAGATCAATCTTTGTATAGATCTATGATTGTTAGTCTTTTATATTTGATAGCATCAAGACCAAACATCATCCATGTAGTAGGTATCATTGCAAGATATTAATCATCTCCAAGAGATAGTCATGTTCAGTTGGTGAAAATAATATTTAGATATATCAAAGGGACATTGGATTATAGATTATGGTATCCCACAGGTAAAGATTTCACTTTAGTTGCTTATACAGATTCAGATTGGGCAAGGTGCTTAGATGATAGAAAGTGTACAAGTGAAGGAGCTTTCTTCCTTGGTGATAGCTTAGTATCATGGCTAAGCAAGAAGCAGAACTCAGTGTCACTTTATACAGCTGAAGTAGAATATATTGCAGCAGTATTGTGTTGTACTCAACTTCTTTGGATGAAGCAAACTTTGGAAGATATCAAGGTAAAGTATGATGAAACTATTTCCATTTTTTGTGATAACACAAGTGCCATAAATATTTCAAAAAATCCAGTGATGCATTCAAGAACAAAACATATTCCCATTATATATCACTTTTTGATAGAGCAGGATGCAAATCAACAGGTTAAGTTGGAATATATTAGTACTATAGAGAAAATTGTAGATATTTTCCCAAAGGCACTACCAAAAGACACATTTTAGTATCTACGAGAGAAGTTGGGAGTAACTTCCCTTACTTCTTGCCATTGAGGTTAAGCATCAAGTGAGGGGGAGCTAAGTGTTAGCTCCAGGTAGGCCCTTTGCCATTGATGTCAAAGGCGGAGAATAATAGGTACAAGTACAGGTGCAAAAAATAGTTACAAAAAATAGGTACAGGTTGCTACAGTAAGGGGGAGTTACTGTATGTTTTCAGATGACGGTATGTGCAGGTGACAGGATGTGTCAGTTTCAGGATTGAGGTTGCCATCAATGACAAAGGGCAAGATTATTGGAAATATTGTCATTGATGTCAAAGGTTTAGTATTATTGGTGATAAAGGCCCCATTGCATTTAATGTTATTTATCTTGGCTAATATGAGTTAATATTTATTTAATATTAATGAATATATTTTTGGTTGCATATGAGACAAAATAAGGGCCCATGGAGAAGTCGAAGAGTCATGGGATAAAGACAAAAGAAAGATGGGACACATTTTCCCATGAAGAGTCATTTTGAGGAATACCAAGAGTCACCAAGTGAAGACAAAAGAGTATGGGTGAATTTCTCATGAAGGGACACTTAAAGGAATACGAAAAGTCACCAAAGATAAGGAAAAAAGTGGGAAAGACATTTTTGGTCATGAAGGGTCACCACATGG
>JARHVA010000528.1:127500-185000 GCA_037957365.1 Torreya grandis | reverse complement strand
TGTTGTTAGATTTATTTTGAAATATTTTGTTGGTTTATAGTATCATGAGGCAATTTTTTGAGGGTTAAAAAAAACATTTTGGGGTGTTTTTAAAAAACATCAAAAACCTCAGGATTTGTAGGGGTCATTTTTTCTAAAATTTATTGTATTAACTAGATGTAAGGAGCTTTTTGTAGATCTAAAGGAGATAGTGATCTTACATTATGAGCAAACCTGTGTTCTACCTATGGACTATTCTCTAGTTACATATCCTACTTAAAACTTCTTATAGGTTGACTTACCATCTTATGGGCTTTATACCGAGATAAGATCTTCAAAAACATCTACTACACCTTAAACCTCTCCACATTGACATCCTATAAATTTCCATGCTCACCATAATCTACCTCATTTCTTTCCATAGTCTAGTTGTGTTTAAAACAACTCATGCTAGTAATTAAATGCTATTGTTAGCCTTGGATTGCCATTAATATTGTTGGAACTATTTCCTAGAAGATATTTGATGTAATGTATGCCTAATCCTCCTAGTTTTTACAACATTTTTTTTCATTATTCTTAGTTATTCTAAATCATTCCAACTACCTCCATTGATTGGCCTTCCTAGTCTATTGATTGGCCTTCCTATACAACTTGGCTCATTGTCTTGTCATTTTGACATTTAATTCATGGTTTTAATTAAACCACCATTCAAATTTGGCTTTCTCATAAAGCTATGGGTTTCTAAAAGCAATTTGGTATCTAATCCATGGTTTTTCCATTTTACATGATCCTTTTTAAAATATTTTAATAAATTCAAAATCAAATTGATGTTTTATATTTTTTTTATTAAAAGGGGTCATTCTTTTAATATATATGGAAAAAATATTTAAAATTATGGTGGGTGTGTTAACTTAAATGGTCCATTTTTGTTATAGTGGTCCTAATATAATCTTGGAAAGAAAATTTTTGGTTTGTTTAATATAAAAATATATTTTGACCTTTATTTAAAAAATAAGAATATTTTTTTAAACTCTTCATATTTTTTTATAGATGATGGTCAGAGAGCAAGGTTTAGTTTGGCAAGTGGCCAAACCTCTTCACATTTAAAAATTTAATGTTATCTATCTTGCTCACTTTATACTTACCTTTCTTGGACATAATCTCAGTTGATCCTAACATACCTTTGCTTTGTAAATTTTGTAATTTTTGACAATTACAATTAATTACTCAAGATGCACTCTCAATTGTGCCTGACATATGGTGAGCATATATTTTTTTCAACATTTTTTTTGTGGGATTCATAATTTCATAGTTTAGGGGGGTGTACTATGTTGAGAATTTATTTTTAACTTAGTATTTTTACACAATAATCTCAATAAAACTAGTCAGATGTGGGAACTATGATTAAAATGATATTAACCATCTCAATAATCCCATTAAAATATAGTGTAGTCCTTCCTAGTGCATCAACATGATACTCATATATAAAATTTAACATTTTTTCTACCTAAAAATCCATTCGCTATTAGCAATTAAAATAGGAAATACAATTCATAGTAAGATACCCATCTACTAGAGATAACATTTATTTTACTTGGGGTTCTTGCATGGTCCTCAGCTAGATAAATTAGGGAATAAAACATGTAGGAATACACTAATATATTGGACCTAACATCTTATATTATCCTTATTAATATACCTATCTACTTATAGGAGGATTTCAATATAAATATAGATTTTATAAAATGCAAGAGGAGTGACAGTGTTAGGCCCCATAACCCTATCCTCTCCCCAAATCTTAGGAGAACCAACACAACCAACATGGATTTATTATAATCATGTGAATCATGGTATTACACCTTTTTCCAAAACCTAGATACACATGCTTTTAGAGAATCATAAATTAATACATGTAGATGTGGAGGTGTCACCTACCACAATAGTCCTACTTGAATCATCAAAATCTAAATTATCAAATATCATGGTTAATCGATGTTGGGTTAGATCAAACACTAAACTATCTAAAATTTATTAACAATAATGGTTATATTCTATATACATGTGAAGAAACATAACCATGCAAATAAAACTCCTTAAAAATCTATATCATAACAAATTTATGAACTAGCTCATATGTATTTCTCAGTATATCAACAATGATTATTCATAATATTATCATGTTAATGATACTAAATTTTTTAATAAAACCAAAAAATGACAATCATGATTTCAATTTTTATCAAAAATATAGTAACTTATGACATGCTATATCAATGATCATAACCCAAATGATCATTAATTTTATAAAATTTCATCAATTTTATAGAGGACATGGACAATAATTATCTCAATTCACATTATAAGAAGGGTCATTATAATTTAATATTCCATAAAAATTATGTATTGAAGGATCCCATTACATAATAAATCTATCCTTTTAGTATACCAAGTCTTTCCTGCTAGACATTTTAGGAGAGTAATGTTAGTTTCTGATAGTTTGTTACTAAGCACAACATACACAAAGGATAAAATGATGTATAATCAGGTCATGAAAATTTATATATCAATTAAAATTTTAAAATAAAGTTCTTTATTGAAACATATATAATATGGATTAACTTTCCCATAAAATAATTATATTCAAAATATAATTTAAGGCTTGTCACAAAAATTGGATGAACTATCTAGGATACTTTTCTCAAAGCTGCTAACATTGTAACTATGTTCTAATACCATGTGTAATTCAACCAAAAACATAACCTTATTATTCCGTTATCCCATCCCCTACCACCACATTCCACTCCCCATCTTAAAAGTCAGATAGTTTTCTTAGAGTTCTTAGTGTTGTAACCATACTCTGATATCAAGTGTAATTCAACTGAAAACATAACCTAATCATATGGAAGAGGAAAAATTAACAAAATACATCCCATAATTTAATAAAATGGTTATTTACAATTTAAAAGATATTTATTTTAAGGTACATCTTATTAATTTTCATAAAAATGCTCATCAACTACAAAGGTAAAGTATTTAATTCATATACCGAGATTACAAAAAGATTATGATCCCCTTAAATTTTAAAAATATAAAGAGTTAATCTTATTTCTATTTGAATAAACCTTTTTAGGTTAGTATAGGAATCAATAATAACATATTATTTGTATCATAGATACACTGATAGTATCCAAACAAATTCATGCCCACCCACAAAGATTACTGGCCAAATAATAAGTTGATTTATTAAGGATGTTATTTTTGTAAGCATGATATAATAATAAGTATAAATAAACTCAAAATATAACCTCCTCCTTCCCTTCTCCCACCCCCTACCACCTCCTTCCACTCTCCACCTCAAAACGAGGATAGCTTTCTCAAAACTCTTAATATTATAACCATGCTCTAGTACCAAGTGTAATTTAATCCAAAAAATTAACAAAATACATCCCATAATTTAATAACATGATTATTTACAATTGAAAAAATATTGGCCATAAGGTATATTTTATTATTTAAAAAAAAAATGCTCATAAAATACAAAAATAAAGTATACAATGCATATACTGATATTAAAAAAAGGTTATGATCCTGTTGTATTTTCAAGAGTTAAAGAATTAATCCTATTTGTATTTCAATAAAAAAAATTATGATAATATGAAAATAAATAATTAATTTAATAAATTATTATTTTTTTATCATAGGTACATTGATAGTGAACAAACAAATTCATGCCCACCCACAAAAATTACCAAACAAACAATAAGTTGACCTAGTAGGGAATTTAGTAATCATATTTTTGTCATATTTGTGCTTAGATATAACCACATTGATCTATGTTTAATAAAAAAATAAACACATCTCTTACTTGTTACTTAAGCATTTCCCATAGCTAAGACAAAATTCACTTACAATTGAAGCATACTACGTTCTATATTGCTCATCCTCAGGGGAAATGAATGTTTTTTATAAAGTATAATACTCTAATAAATCCAAGAATGATGTCATGTAAATCCTCTATAATAATCATGTATTAATATGATAGACTTGTTACTTGGCACAATATGAAAACAATTTACCACTAATGACTAACATCTAGTTAAAAATTTCATTACACAATGGTTGTGAACCTACGCAAATATTATTTTTATCTAACTAGGGTATCAATAAGTAGGTGTGATCATAAATATTGAAATGATTTTTTTATGAAAAATTATTTTCACAAGGATATTGTTGACAATTTTATGAAGCAACACTCTTTTCTCAAGGAGTGTTAGTAAGGATTACTCATTGCATTAGAATAATATAATTATGAAGAATTAATAAAAACAATTATGGCTCTTTTAATATATATGGTTATTATTATATTTGAGTTTAGAATTTACATTTAATTTAATTTATTTAAATATTTTAAATTAAAATGGGGACTACTCCATTTATATTAATATACAAAAATAATGATAATTCAGATAGAATTATCATGGTTTGAATGAAGGAATGCCATTTTCTTGTAACCTCCAACTATAAGTGGTACATTTAAATTTTATCTAGATGTCATATGAATCAATGTTTATCTTAAAACAACAATATATAAATATAAACATAATTTGGAATTAAAATACTAAAAAGATAGAGGTCCACCTGCTATATTATCTTCGGTGCAATCATCAAAAGATAGTTATACATAAGATTATAATAATGTTTATCATACATAACTAAAATGTAGTGTTCATTACAATTTCATGAGAAAAACATGTCTATGATATATCTATTATGTATGTCTTTTGCAATAATTATTATCCTTCATCAAGATAATTTTCATAACAATTCACAATGAATCAACAAAAAATGTCTTTTACAACTGAACTCTGCTTGATTCCTATTTATTCTATTTTTACTCCATTCTACACTATATAATAAACATGAATACTTAAATTAGAATATATTGGCATGATTACCCTTCGACCACCCCACACCCTACACTTAATAATTTAATTATAAATTTAAAATTTGGATCATGAAAATCAATATATTTATATCATATAGGCATTTTCCATACATATTACAGCCATTATTAATAATGGTATGTGAAGGAATTAGTAATATAGTATTCTTTAAATGGTTACCACATTTAAACCTACCAACATATGTAAAGGAGACTACTATCACAAGAAAACTCAGTATATTTATATCAAATAAAAGATAATTTAAAAAATAAAAAAAACACCTAAATAACTCCTATGGTGGAATATTACTAATGATATCTATATTTAATTCGACTAATTGACCATTCTAAGCCACTATACTTGGTATTTTAGAGCTGCAAAATATCTATGATGCCTATGAAAATCAAAGTTGAAAGGATTTCCATTTAAGAAAATGGTTCAAACATTATGGAAGTATATAAGTACACCCTTTTCTAATTTTATCACAAATTTACAAGTACTTTGACTACTATTCCAATTTTATTAATTAAGAGATACATGGATACAAGGATAAAATTTTAAAAGATAAATTAAATTAACTTATTTCAACAACTGTAGACTATGACTAATCTCTACCACCCCCAAAATACGTGGTATAGCATCTACCACATATAACAAAGGAGACTAGGAAATGTGTTGCATTGTAAATGAAGATATCAACCATAAAAATCACATTTCCAATTTTGGGTTTTCCTAAACATAGTCAACCAGACCACTGATCCAATCAAGGCTCTCTCCATAGAAAATATTGTCACCACAACCTACCTTCTTTGAGATAAGAGGTTTTAAAAAATGTGAAAACACTAAATCCTATCACCATTAATAAATCTCATGGGGGTAAATCTAGATTTCTCATGATACCAAAATTGATCATTGATTCCCACACCTTGAAATTAAAATCCATCACCATTAGATAACTTCCTTCTGATCAATGTTCTATCCACCATAAAAACTAATGATTATAGATAATTATGGGATATTTCCTTAATGTCAAGCCACATTTATTTATAATTATCAGTATGGATTTGTTACACTTGGTCAATCCCATCATTAGATAGAAAGTCTACTGCCACATTCACCTTGCAGAATCAATGCTTCCTTTTCCAATCCTAAAAACTGAAGAAGATCCCAAGATTTAACTAGAATATTATTGATATTCCAAGCTTTGGATGTGATTCGAAAGGTCTCAAAAAAATAATTAAGATTCCCCTTCTATAATATATAAATCTATGCCACATTCCATTGCTAAATCTAGGCTAACAATCAGAGCTTGAGCGTTTGTTTCATTGTTGGTGTAATATATGAGTTTGACTAAGGTGGTTGTGATCAAGAAACAACTAAAGTCTTTTAACATGTACCCCACTTAGGAAGCCATATTATTGCCTCTACAAGCTCTATAAAAATTGATCGTAAACCAAACTGGATAGGGAGGCTCCTAACTATCTTCACATCTCAGTTTTCTAGTTTTAGATTTACATACAATAAACCCATTAATGGGGTTATTTTTAGTAATTTACATCTACCACTCATTCTTAGATCCTGATTAAAAACCTTTTTGCATCTATCCTAAGTTGAAACAAATTCTAAAATGGAAGTTTAAAAATCAAGAATAACCTTGGATAATGGGTTTTCTTTATTTTTAAAGCTATGTTGATTTCTTTCCTTCCATATTGACCAAATAAGGATGGTAGGACTAAATGACGACAAACTATACATATTGTACTTAACATCTCTTAGAGGCCAAGACTCAAAGGATTTTTATAGAGAAGGAGGATAAGCCCATATCCATTAAAACTTATCATAAAGCCAAGACCAACACCATCTTATAAATGAATAATTGAAAAATAAATGATCTATAGATTCCACCTCTTTATTTCACATACAAAATTTAGAGGGGCCTAGAAACCCATTTTACTTGCATCTTATATTGAGTTAGAATCTTAGTTTGAACTACCATCCACTTAAATGTCTCACCTTTCTGAAGCCCCTCCTTACCCCAACACAACTTACTAGCCCATTAAAAAGACAATATAGTCTACTTAGCAATTTGATAACCAAGGTTAACTAAGTACCTACAAGATTTTAAACCAACCCAATTGAGACCATCATATTTTTCATTCAAGAAGACTCTCCTAGAAGACAAATAGTTATAAATGACCCTACCATGATCAAAATAAATTAGCATATCCATGAAGATTTTCCACCACCAACAAGCTATAGCTTGACAAGATTGAAAATCAATATATTTAACAACCTTATGACCCCATGGCTCTTGAAGATTCAATTTTACCTCAGTGACTTGAAGGATATCCTCTAAAATATTATGTACATTCCAAGATTCAAAATAAAAGTTCATTCATAACCCATTGTTAATAGTCCAAGACACGTGATTAATAGTAATTGACTTACAATTTAGCAAGAAATTACAAATATACAACCCCTAGGAATATTAGCTACTGAGACCATGCTCAAAGGGTCATCCCGCCTAAGATATTTAACTCCAAGGAGTCTACTCCATAATACCCTCAGTTTTTCAAGTATTTACCAAACTAATTTAGCACCGAAAACAAAATTATGAAAATGAAGATTTTTGATTCCAGCACCTCCCATATTTTTTTATTTGCAAACTTGATTCCATACCAGAAGAGGAACTTTAATATAATATGATGCACCTTGTCATGGAAAATCCTTTATGATTTTATTGATTTTTTTAACCACATTTCAAGAAGGATGTAAGATATAAAAATAGTAAGTAGGAAGAGAACACATAATTGATTTGATCAAAGTGATCCTGCTTGCCAACATCAACCATTGCCATTTCCAAGATGTCAACTGAGATTTGAAATTTTTTATTAGACCATCACACTATTTTGATATAATTTCTCCTAAAAAATGTGAAACACCTAGATATTTACTTGGGAGATTTCCCATTTTGAAACCAAGAACCACAATAATATCTCTTTACTCAGCCTCAGTTCAATTGATGAAGAATTTTTTTGATTTGTCTTCATTGACCTTATAACTTGATTCCATATCATATATTTTAAGGATTAACTTCAAATTTTAAGCCTCAATAACATAAGTAACTCCAAAATAAAAGGTGTCATCAAAAAATTGATGGTGAGATAAACTATCAATATTATCCACCACTTTTAGGCTAGACACCCTATTATAAGATTTAACTTGAACAAACTCCCTACTCAAAGATTCAACCATTAAGATGAAGAAAAATAGAGACAATGGGTCTCTTTTCCATAAACCCCTAAAAGCTTCAAAGAAATTATCTAGGCTCCCATTGATCAAAATTGAAAACTTAGGACTAGCAATACAAATGAAAATCCAATTACACAAATCATTGAAAAATCCAAAAATTTCAAGGACTTTGATGATAAAGTGCCAATTAACTCTATCATAGGATTTGATAATATCTAATTTCAAAATCATATATTTATGGTCATTATGAGAGAGAGAGAACGTGAATTATTTCATGAGTAACAATAATACCTTCTTGTATATTCCTCCCTAGCACAAAACTCAACTATTCTTGAGAGATGAGGAAGTCTAAAACCACCTTGATCTAATTGGTCATAGTTTTGGAGATGATTTAATACACCAAATTACGAAGGGAGAGATGATGGAAATCACTAAAAATCCCCTGAGACTCCCCTTTTATAAACATGGAAATGAAAGTAACATTTACATATGGAGCCACTTTCCTATGACCCTAAGATTCTTCCACCTTGTTCAAAACATCAACCCCCACAATATCTCAAAAGGATTGAAAACAAGCTACCAGAAAACCATTAAGACCCAGATCATTATATTTAGCCATATGAAAGACTATCGGTCATACTTACTCTAGATTGAAAGTTCCATCAATTAAGCATTCTACCTTTCCAAAACCACCAATTTGGGAATAAACCCCAAATTCAAATTATGAGCTTCCAAATTGGATTTATCTTCTCCAAAAAGCAATTGATTGAAGAAAGACACCAATTCAAACCCTAATCTCTACTCTAGAGGTTGACATAACATTTTTTTTGAATATGATACTATGAATCTACGTTGTTTATATTTTACCCTTACTGAGTTATGGAAAAAATCCAATTTTCTATCCCTTACTTGTAACCAATTCACTCTAGACTTTTAATTTCATTGAATTTCTTCACAAAAGAGGATTTACTCATACTCATGCATAAGCTTCTTTTCTAAGTATTAAGTTGTCACATCCATCCCCACTTTCATGACATACTCATTCAAAGACAATAAAGTGGCTTCAATCCTTGCCTTTTCTTGAAGACATTTTTGAAAACTTCAATAATCCACCTCTTAAGACAACCCTTAATGAATTGAAGTTTATTAGTCATTTTATATATGAACTAATTAGAGTAAGGGGGCCAAGCTAACCACCAATTCTTCATAGTTAAAACAACAAAGGCTCATGTGACTACATTAACTCAAATTTGAAAGGATAATGTTCTAGAGGACAATCCCTAATAAAATTGAGAACAATCAGAAAATGATTTGAGCTAGATGCATGAAGTACCAAACTCTCCACCACATAATCACTACGTAACCAATTCAAATTGATTAAAAAATCTTCAAGTATCTCTTCAATATTATCCAATCCCACTCTTCTATTATTCTAAGAAAACCAACCTGATTTAGGAAACACATCCTTTAGATCATTATTCTACACAAAATTACAAAAAATAAGTTGGAAGGATTAGGGGCCATCACTCCTCTTAACCTATCTTTTCCTCAATAAAACTTAGCATTGTATCGGATAATACCTACTAAAGTTGCCTCTTTTAACTAGTAACATTAAAAAATAGAAAAGTTACATCTGAATAAAAACTAGAGAACATGCACAAATGTCACCAAGGACCTATATCAACTTCCAAAACATTAGCCATCAAAGGAGACCAAAAAAATTATAGACCAATGGAGGCTCCAATTTCTTCCATAAAAAGACAATTCCATCTATCCCAACTTGTTTTCATGAAAAATCACACTTCTTGCAAATTTAATTTAGTTTCATGAAAGAAGAAAACATCAAGATTTTCAGCCAACATGAGATGTTTCACTACTTGTATCTTATTTAGGACATTCAAGCCCCTAACATTCTCAATTATGAGCTTCATCAACCCAGTGAGGGTTATTTCACCTCTTGCTTTATAGACTCCACCAAATGAATCAAAATACCCTATCTTCCACCCAAAATCTTTATTTCCATCTTGTATTTAACCTATTTCCTACCCCTTTTATTTTTAGGTCCCCAATGTGGATGGGTTAAGGATAATTGAACTTGAGATATAGAGAGAACTTCCCATGAATTCAACTCTTCTTTTTAATCTTATTCCTCCTCCTATTGCGAATCATTACCCTCATCTTCTCTCAATACTAAGACCAGATCTTCCACCCCTTTTACCTTCAAAGCTAAAATTTGAATTAAATTATCTTGAGAGGATTACAACATATATTTGAGTGACTTTTTTTCATGTTCTATAAATTCAAAACCTTTAATTACAGAATTTAGAGACAAAACATTACCATTACGAAGTTTATCAAGTAGAGCCTAAGTCTTTCTAATGTTTTTATTAATGTCAGTTTAAATAGGTTGGTTAGAACAATCAAGAGAGATAGGAATAACCTTCAATTCCCCTCCATTTATATCAAAAAGAACCTTGATAGAACCTTTCTCCACCTCTACCTGGGAAGGATATTTTTCCAACACTTACTCAATATTTTTATTACACACCAATTTTTTTTGACATACTAGTTTAATTGCCAAATGAGTTTGATGAGGAGCTTGATTTTTAAGAGAATTTTTTTTTTGGTGTGACCCAGATGGAAATAATGAAATAAATGAAAGGGTATTTTTTAAAAATCCACTCGCTGATTCCAAACCTTACCCAGGGATTTGAATAAAAAAAATTCTGGAATATCCTTGTCCAAGTCCATCAAAACCCTACCTCTAGCATAATAAATTGGAATGCCTTTTTCTAAGATAGGGTTAATATCAATGAAAGAGCCTAACATATTACCTATATCTTTTATATAATATAATCCCCAATATTCAATGGGAAGATCATAAAAATGAATCTAGATGGGAAACAAAATTTGTTTCTCTACCAAAAAAGTCAAAATTAGGGATCCATTTTTGTAACCATAAATCTACTCCCCTTAAATACCAAAAGGGCTTAAGCAAGACCATATCGTAGGCTAAGCCTGAGGCAAAAATAACCATAAAGAAACCCTTTCAGAGAAAAAATATATTCACTTCCTTCCCCTAATTTGATGAAACCCATTATTCCACTTCACCAAGTGTCAGCTATTTTATGGCACATTTACAAATTAGGGAATTTTTGGATAATATCTAAAAATTAATGGTAAAAGGCTCTAAATTCCATTCTAATTCCACCAATTTCCTAATTCAAACTCAATCAATAGAAGCCACCTTGAGATGATCCTATAAACCCTTAGAATGGACCAAATTATTTTCTTGAAGACCATTTGTGCTACCTGTAATGGGAAAGGCATTTGCTACCATCACCAATTACTTGCCTACATCTAAATCCTCCTTCTTGAGAGAAAAGCTTTGAAAATATCCAGCCTTGGTTATTGATTACCTCTCCATGATTAGATTCTTATAACTAACTTCTAAACCCAAAAAATATTGAGTTTCATGAATTTAATATTCCTCCTACCACTCCTTCCCTTTGCTTCCTCTTAAACCACCTCTGAATGCTAGGGTTTTACCCTTCCTACCACTGAATCCCTAAATATGAGCTTACACCAAATCCCTCATGCATGCCATGTAATATGAATCTAATACCCATCATTATCATTATTATTGTTATTGTATAAAGTAATAAATATATAAGACTATTCACAAAAAGTAGGTTGTATGAAAGTATATCACAAAGTCTCAAATTAGGTATATCCTAGGGAAAACAAAGAAAATGACCAGGACGAGGCTAGAATATATATATAACATCAAAAAACACTAACAAAATAAGTAAGCATAAATAAATACCTACAAAAGAAGGGTATTTATCATGAAGAACACCACAACCAAGGTCAAGCAAGGCACCCCCCTAAAGAAGAAATACTAACAAGTAGAAATAGTGGTATATTTTAATTCCTCCTTAACATATTCATCATGACAAGTGAAATGATGGGAAATAGCTAACATGATTTGAGGATACTTGTTATCCTATCACAAATGTTGCCCATATTGAGAACTCTTTGGTAGGGAATTTGATCAATGTTGACCCATAATATGTAGAAATACCCAACTTATGTGTATGAAATAAGAGGAATAAAATATCCCCACCTTCCATGATCCATTGGAGGGGGATAATAATTTCATTGAGGAGAAACATGAGCCTGGTTGTGAGAGAAACATAAAAAATGGGTGCACCAATGCATTCCAGACAAAGTGCCAATATAAGATCTCAGTAGAGCATTCCTTGGATGGTAAAGTGAGGCATGAGACATATTAGATGGTTCATCACTTAAATTATGAATAAATATTTTTATATTCTCAATCTCCATATAAAAATCATTAGTCTATACTTGAATATACAAAAGAACATTAGATATAACCATATAATTGTTATAAATGGAAAAAATAATGATCAATAGAATAATTAGAAAACAAATATAAATTTAATTATTTCCATGTCCAAAATAAAATTTCCATTCTAAAAGTATTCAAAACTTGCATGTACTTTAGAGGCATCCTAAGACTGACACTAAGGAGGATATAATGCCATCTAAATAAATCTAGATGAATAAGGATGAAGAAGGCGTTAATCCAAATCCATGCCTTTTTGAATTTAAATAAAAACTATAATAAGCACATAATAGTCTCAATATTACCATATAATGGGTGTAAACTATGGACCACCCTTAATTTCCCAAGCCACCTCCCAAGTAGGAGCCCTTAGTGGAGTAAACACCATGGAAAATGAACTACTTTTAGTTCCACATAGGGAATCCAAGTAGCTTGAAAAATTTAACCCCAAAAGATAGGTAAGAATAAATTAACCATTTGGAATTGATATTTTAAACCATATAGATATGAAGGATAACCATTTTTATCCTTAAGATTCATATATTTCAATAAAGGGGTGTCAACATACTATTTCTAGTCCTTCCACCAAGTTTGAGTATAATTGACATTGATTTTTTGAAGCACATCTATGGGGATAGAATAAATTATTTACTAATATTATTCCTTATATACATGGTTAATATATTAATTTATATTTGACATCCACCCAAGGTATCAAAAATTGATGTTTTGTTTTAGAATTGGTCTTGCACAGTGTAAGTTCCTCTTCTGAAGAACATTAGGGAGTGAATCTAAAGAATAAGGAAATTGATGTGGGGAACCATAAAAAGGAGTGTTTTTTGATATAAATAAAATATCTTAACCAATTATGGTTTCATAGTAAACAAGGATTAATACTTTTGATGTTTTTCACATGTTTTAAACCACGAATGACCTAATAATTTTTATAAGGGCCCTAAAAGATTAAGAATGTTAGAAAATCCTAAAAATTTAACACAACCATGATGATTAATATTAGATATACAATTATAAATTAATAATTTGCATGCTTCATTCCCATTAATGGCCTAGATAATCCATTTGGCATATAAAGTCTAACCTTAGGAATAAATTATTGACCAAATTTGACCCTACGGGTCAAATTGGGACCACTATAGACAAAAACTTGATATTTAAAGGATATAGGGATATAATATTTTTTATGGGGTATTTTATAGGTCATTTTATGTCATTTCATGTCACATTAACCTTGTTCATGACCATTTTCAATATTTATGTATTTTTGAGCCATTTTGGGATCAAAATAGAGTATTAAAAGACTTATAAGACATCCTTGGGTAATGTGAATGTTTCAAGGGATTATTTCACACCCCATGTGTCCTCATATACCTTAAGTAACTTTTTATAATTGAAAAGTGGTGGGTTCTTCAGAAAAAAGGCTATTTTTTTTGGAAAAAATGAGCATTTAATGAGGTGTATGAAATTGTAAGGCCTCTTATACTTGAGTACATGTCATTAGTGCCTTTGGGTCTTCCAAACACTTTTTATAGTGATTATTTTGATTAGAATTTCCAATAAATGAAGATAACCACTTCTCTCTCCTTACACTAGGCTTGGCAAGCATGAATGGCCCTCAAGGTTGTACTTGGTATGATCAGTAGGAGAGGCTTCAAGAAAAATGCTCTTGGGGTTATCTTATACACTTATTCATATTCCATTTGATGTTTTTCTTCAAAGTAATGGTGGTTTTTGGTTTATGAACCATTCCTAGGAAGTTAGACTATCTAATTTGCTTGCTAATATGTTTACCCTATAGGTTTTGCCTTGGTTCAAATAAGTCCATAAAATATATATGATAGGATTGATTCCAAAGTTATTTTACTCTCCTCTCACATGATCCCCATCCTTTGTTTCAATTTTTTTTTTAAAAAAAATAGCCAATCACCTCAGGTTTATAGACTTGTCTCATTTTGTGTAGTAAGCAGGTTTCAACCACTTCAAACATCTTCATATATTAGTAATGGTGTTAAATTATGGTGATGGTTTACCTTCATGTTTCAAAATTTGTTTTCATTTCATTCTTGGCTCATTATCCAATGATTTTTTCATGAAGGTGCAACTATAAGACACCATACAATAAGTCTACTCTTTGACTATCATATACAGTCAGTTGAATGAGTTATGTTAGGTATGGAATACATTCATAAGAGAGTGAAAAATAGTCCTATGGTGATTTACACATCCTTATCACATGGGTGATCTAGTGGAGTTCATCAAATAGTGTATGATCAACATGAGGGAAACCTTTTCTTGTTACACTTAGTCTCCTACCATTAGCATGCATCTACATGTCATATAACCTTTAATTTATTAAGTTATTATTATATGAGTAAATAGGGGAATTACCCTTTACTTTATCTCAGACAAAGGGTATTTCCCCTTATGCATAAACCCTATTTTTTTTGAGAATGGAAATGGTCAGGTAAGTTAGGGGCTGGTTGGAAATGTCAAGGAAGTATGTTAATTTTAATAACACACAAACATGATGAAACATACACAAAATGAGATAACCCAAGAGGATGGTCTAGGTGGATAAGTTTTCAAGTAGGCTTATTAAGTATGGTGAGGCGTAGAAGCCAAAGAGGAGGTCATTTTCAAATCTAGACACAAGAAAGCATTAAAATTGATTGGAACATGTTTTCAAGGTATTTATAGATATTTTCAAGATTTGACCTTGTAGATGAATCATAAATGATCCATTTTTGGCCTCAATACCAAATAAGACCTATGCAAGTGAAGAAGCAATCTCGATAGGCTAGTTTTAAATGCTAATATCTCCTTGAAGGCTATGCATGGGGATATAATAATTTTGAAGTTTTTCAAAGGGTCCTTGAAGATAAAAATTTTGGAATTATTTTTAAATTTCAACATCCAACTTGCATGAATAAAGCTTAAGAGTAGAATGAGGCTAAAACCCTTGGTAAACCCTTGGAATGACCCAATAAAGGAAATGAGGATTAAAATATACTATAATATCCTAGTTTAAACATTAAATTGATTATATGTCATAGAAGACTCAATTAATTTCCTTACCATCAAGACGAGTTATACAAAATCCATACAGATAGGGTATAAAACTATTTTTTTGACTATTTTGTATATTGTGTAAGTTATAAAAGGTTTCAAGAGATGAAATAAAATTTGAAAGGAAGATTCACATTTTTATAAATCCCCATGTCAATTAAATTACTTGGAAAAAAATTTAAGTGTTCAAATAATATCCCTCATCTCAACTAGTCAAAACTTGCATAGTGAACATGATAGTGAGAAGTGAGAAAACTCCAAGTGGAAGTGATTTTATGCTGTGACTAATGAATATAAGGTTATGAAAGGTCTTGAAAAATTTAATTCACACCATTTTATTTATTTTAATGGAAAAATAAATCTAAATTTGAGGCCAAGTGTACAAGGTGTGTGAAAGAAGAGTTTGTTTTAAATGTAGATAGTGATGGCTCAGTTTCAAAAGATTCCAAATGATTAGGGCTGAAACCAATGCATAGAGAGGAATGTATACAAACTCCCCCTATCATTCCAATCATGAGATATATTTCTAATTAGTTTTTGGACATTTAAATATGGCTAAGTCATGAAGGTAGTTTTTTGAGCCAACAAAGGGAACTCCTATGCCACATTTCATGAATCTAATGACTTGGGGTGATACTTGTGCTTCCTAAATTTACACGATCATTTTCATATAATCTTACCATGCACATGTAACTCATTTTATCATCTTGACAACTATATTTTTAACCTTTGTACATCTCTCTTCTCCTCACTCTCTCAAGTTCTATAAAAACTCACCATTTTGGTCATTGTAAATTATGTTCCACCTGAGTATGGTGAAGCCCTACTCATTTGCATACCATGGATTAATAAATAATTTTAATTTTAACTCTTATATGACTATTCATAGTGTCCTCACATGAATTATTAATCTTGCTTATGTGATGACTATTGTTTCCTTATCATTATTGTCTGATTATCTCACCTATTTGTAGTTGGAAATCTTCTTCTTGTAGGTCTTGTGAAGTGTTTTATGATGTGTAAAGGTTGATTGAGTTAGTCTATTCAAATAGTGTAATTATAGGCATCTTTTCTAGTCCTCCTAGCCTAAATATTCATCACAAACTCATATTGAAATATTGATGTGAGAAGATGTAGATCAGATAAGTGTATGTTTTCGTTAATCCCTTATTCTCATGTGTAACATGGAACTAGTTGGTAGTCATAAAATAGTTTTATGTATCACCTCCTTTAGGAGTGTTTACTTTTATTTTTATCTCCCTTTTTCCTCACAAGTATATGTGTATTAGTGGTGTACAAGTGGTACATCAAAGGAGCTATCCCTATGTATAGATTCACCTCATTCCTAGGCTACCCACAAGCCTAGAGGTGTTTCAATTTTGCCATATGGATGAAGAGAGTTGAGAAATCTCCTCAAAGGTTGTAAATCCAAGTGAAAATAGTTCTTGGCATGCCTAGTGGAACTATTTATCCAATAAGTTGAAGGATTTTTGATGTTGTCTTTTAAAACATCAGCATTTGGAAGCATCTATCCAAGCATCAATGGTGACTCCAAAGTTATATCATCTATTTAACATACCTAAGATTTCATTTTAGAGATTTTTGGTATTTTTTATTTTTGTTCTTACTTCCCAATGAAGTTTAAAGGATAATTTTGGTGTTAGATATTATTTTACATAAGTTTGTGAAGTATTTCAAGCTTATGACATTCCCCATCAACCTTTGTGTGATCCTTATCAGCCTTTTCATGATCCTTATAAATATTTATAGGATCCTTGCCATCCTTGTTATGAATTGTATCAAATGTACAATCAACATCCTCAATATCTTTCTTCTCCTAGTCAACCTAATCACTTCTCAAGTTAGTCTATTTCAAGCTTCAAGCAAACTCTCTTGGGATATGAAAAGTACATGATAGAGCTTGATACAGTAAAATGATATGGTTAGGATGTCCCTAGTAAACTCATTTTTAATGTGAGATATGTATTAGATATGGTTAAAAAATAGTTGGCACCATTTGAGAGAATAGATTGGGAAAGTCTCCCAAGTGAGATGTTAGATGTAGGTGGCTTGATTGCATCTTTAAAAGATAGGATAAGAATTCATGAGGAGCAACCTCAAAAGGTATATCAAAATTCATACCCACTTCCATAATATTTATTTCAGTCCTACTTGAGCCCTACTTATTAACCTAATTAATCTTGTCAAATTCATCCTTCTCCCAATCAGCTGGAAGAGAGAATTGGAAAGACAAACCTTATTTTTGAAGTAAATATTTATAGGTAGATTGATTTAGACAATAATTAGATGCCACAATCCATATCATAAATAAAAAAATTGGAATCCAACCCCTCATTAACCTCTCCCATTACATCCCCACCTTAAGCGGAGACCTCTAGATATGAGATTCTAAGTTGGAGACAAGGTGGAGAATCTGAGCCTAAGGAGATACCCAATTTTTTGAACACTTCATCCACTTATCAAATTATATCACTAAATCAAGAAGATAATCCTAATCCTAACATCCTAAGCTGGAATAAGTAGTGGAATCATGGGGAAATAAAGAGGAGAAAAACCTAGATACAGAGTGTGAGGTTGATAAAGAGCTTATTCATGCAAGTCCCTCCCACCCTTCCTCAAGAGACTCCTTATCTTACATTCCAGCCCTATGATACTCCTTATACTCATGACGATTCCTATAAAACTCAGAAGAGACTTTTCCAATAGAACCTATCCAAGCAAATTGAAGAGTTAGAGTTGAGAATGAAATTGTTAAGTCAAGATGTGAAGGAAGGTTTAGAGCCAAAATTAGATCCTATGCCTAAACATACCCCATCTAACCTTAATCAACAATATGATCAAGATAAATTAGATGTAAATGAAGTTATTATAAAATTTAAGTAATAAAACAAAGCTATTTTTTCCACCTCTCCTTCCTTGAGAACTCCTAAAATAATCCCCTATAATCCATTCTCAAGCTGATTTTGAGTTCTATGTTCCACCTCCACCAACTAGTTCATCTTGTCCTCATGCTATCACCCTTTACCTTAATGGACCTATGGTAAGGGAATTTAAATAAGATTAGTTGGTTGATAAAAATTTAGAAATCTTGCTTAAATAAAATATAGGTCCTTGGTAGCCTCATTGGACTAAGTCACCTAACTTCAAGATTCCTAGTCTTTACATCACCAAGAAGGAGAAGAGATTCTAGATATTGTAGCCCTTGAGAAGAAAAGTTAGGTTACAATAGTTGAGATGAAACTTTATATACCTCAAGGTGTCCTAAATTCTAAATAAGAGGTAATTTATTGTGTGGAAACTTTTGATTGGGTTGATATGGAAGAATGCTTTCCTTTTAAAAAAGAGGAAGAAATAATCATTAGTTCTTCCATCACTATGCAAGATATCATCTATGGGAAAGAACAAGTTCCTAATCAGCCTTTGGATGACATGTTTATAATCATAAGATCAGGTTATACTCCTCTTCAAGGAGGCTATCATCTAATCAAAAATGGAGAAGGCATCCTTGACACTCAAGTGAGTATACAAAGAAAAATAAACTTTTTAGTTTTGTATTTTAAATAAGCATATGCATCCCATGATGACATGTTTGAAATAATCAAGATGGATTATCATCCTCTCAATTAGTTGGTATAAATGCATCAGCTTATGAAGGATGGAACAAGCTTCTATTGGCCTCAGTCTTCTAAGGAACAAGAAACTACTCCTCTTAAATCAATGCCGACTAAGGAGATACAAGTTGATCATGAAATGAAGAGTGGGAAATAGTATGAGGTATGTGATCTAAATCATGAAGAATATATTTACATCAGATACCTATTTAAGGATGATCTACCTGAGATAAAATCACATGAAGCACCAAGGAATAGATCTGATCTACAAAGCATCCAATCGAAGGAAAAACATGCTTGGCACTATGATTCATCTCATGAAGATGAAGATTCAAGGAGATTTATTTTTGATCCTAAAAAGGATTAATTCTTAGTTTATAGTTGTGAAAAGTTATTTGTTTTATATTTTCCTATGTGCTTTGAGCACATGTGTGTGTCTTGTTGGTGTGTTTGTTTTGCTTTGTTTGGTGTGGTTGAGGTAGTCAATTGGTCTTGCCTTGATCAAATCTTGTTTTCAATGTTCAAAGTCCTCTTATTGTGATTTTAGACTTTAGATGACTCCCTATGTCTAATGGACTGATAAGGCTACTGATTTTTAGTGTAGCAGGCATACTACCCATATGAGTCACCAATTTGTTGACTAACTATGACCTTACAAGTCAAACCAAGACCCCTATAGGTAAAGACATAATATTTATAGGTTTTAGAGCTCTAATATTTTGTCATGTAATATGTTATAGGTCATTTTATGTCATTTCATATCATATTAGCCTTGGTCTTGGCCATTTTCAATATTTGTGTCTTTTTTAGTCATTTTGGGGTCAAAATAGAGAATTAAATCACTTATACAACCTCCTTGGGAAATTTGAATGTTTAAAGGTATTATTTCATGCCACATGTGTCATAATATACCTTAAGTAACTATTTATAACTAAAAACTGGTAGGTTCTTAGAAAAAAGGGTAGTTTTCTTGGAGAAAATGGGCATTTAATAAGGTGTATAGAATTTTATTGTCTCCTATAGCTAAGAAAACTTAAATAGTGTCTCTTGGTACTCCAAACACTTTTTATAGTGTTATTTTTGATAAAAAATTCCAATAAATTAAGAAAATTACTTGTCTCTCATTCCACTAGGCCTGGTAAGTAAGAATGGCCCTCAGGTTTGTACTTGGTACAGCAAGTAGGAGAGGTTTCAAGAAAAATAATCTTAGGAGTGTCCTTTAAACTCAATAAACATACATTTTATGTTTAGTTGTATAAGATTGGTGGTTTGTGATTGATGAACGATTATTTCGAAGTTAGACTATCTAATTTACTTTCTAATCTATGTACTTTATATGTTTTGCCTTGGTTTAAGTAAATCCATACAATCTAGCTACTAGGATTGATTCTATAGGTATTTTACTCTCATCTCACATTTTAACCATCCTATATTCAAGTTTAAATTGGTTTTGAAAATCCAATCACCTCAGGTTTGTAGATTTGTCTCATTCCTTGTAGTAGGTAGGTTTTAACCACTTCAAACATCTTCATGTCTTGTTAATGGTGTTAAATGATGGTGATAGTTTGCCTTCATGTTTAAAAATTATTTTTCATTTTATTCTAGGCCCATTATCCAAGAAATTATTCTTGAGGATGCAGTCATAAGACACCATATAGTAAGTCTACTCTATGACTATTATATATAGTCATTGGAATGAGTTGTGTTATTGATGAAATACATTAATAATAGAGTGAAAAAGAGTCCTTTGGTGATGGACACATATTTATCACATGGGTGATCAAGTGTAGTTCATAAAATAGTGTATGATCAACATGAGGGAAACCTTTTCCTACTATGCTCAGTCTCTTACCATTAGCATGCACCTACTGGTCATATAATAAAGTTTAACATTGAAAATGATGTGTGTGAGATTATTGAATATCTAAAACATCATGAGGTTTCATGTAGATACCATGAAATGAGATAAATTGACCATGAAAGTAAACTAATGGAGCACATGACTCCATTTTTTCTCATTGCCTATACATCAGAACAACCACCTATAAGTGGTACCACAAAAAGCTTAGGTGCCATTTTGAGGTGTTGAAATAAGTGATGAAACTATCATTAAGGTCTTAGTATGGTGAAAGATCATGGTATACATTCCTTGAGTTCTATATTTATAATCAAGGTTGAAGATCACCTTTTAACATGAGGAGACTATGAGTTAAGGGACCTTATCCCTAAAATAGGAAAATAGAGGCCTAAGGCATTTTGGTGAAAGTCATATGACATGGTTACAAGGAATTTTGAGGCATATAGATGATTATGTCTTGTAGTATATATATGGGAGAATAAATTCAAAAATTTTGGAGGGTAGATTATTAGTATAAAGTGGATATTGAGAGACCTAAAGTTTCCCATTAATGTATTAAGCTTAGTCAATGATATATACATGAGTCTGAGTCTTTGAGCAACCTTGCATTCCAAGTTCATAGTCCTAAACTTTATTCTATGATCAAATGGTTGTAGTCAAGAAAAATAGTATTCATGATATAAAATATCATCAAAATAAGGTGGAATCATATGTTTTGGGGTCCCATTCACATCTATAGGCATATCTTGGTCTAAAAAGACCAGTTACAGCTAGTTATAAAGTCTCAAAATCCATAGTGTGATCTTAAAGGTAGAGATCTACAAACATATAGACCCTTGATATATAAAATTACTTAAAAAATGTCTTAGAGGGTTCCTAAGGAATATATAGCACATGTTTAAGGATAAAATCCACCTACAAGACTCTGTACAATCAACTATATATGACTATATGGTGATAATCAACTAAAATATGGTGTTTAAGTGATGGTTCAAGATAGACAGGGGGAAAAAATGGGTTAATGAAATTTAAAATGACTTAAATGGATTATAAATAGGTTTTATACATTGTTTTTGAGATCAAATAATGTAAATTAACCTATAGGTATAACATTTTGAGGCAAAACATAGTGAATATTACACTCAACCTTCACCAGTCAAGGAGTATAAAGAGGTATGTCAAGGATTAAGGTAATGGAATGGCTTGAAACACATTTTTTTATGGTTTTTATATAATTAATAAACTCTCATACAACATAAGTCATCTAGATAAAGGGCTATACAAGGCAATAGATAGTTCACATTAAAGACCCTGTAGACAATCACTATGTATATAAGTCTGTCCTAGGTTTTAATGTTTTAGAGGGTCAAATGATATGACCAGGGGATGAAACTTGATATATATCATATATATACCTTTAATAATTCCACATCCCCCCCCAATATTATTATTTTATAATTAGATAGGGGAAGTACCCTCTATTTTATTTCAGACAGAGGGTACTTCCCCTTATGGACAAACCCTACATTTTTTAAAAAGGGTAATGATCAGGTAAGTTAAGGGCTGGTTGGACATGGAAATGAGATGTTTGAAGTTGAATAAGACCTATTAAAACATATAAAAAATGAGGTAACCTAATAGGATGGTCTAGGTGGCTATGTTTGCAAGTAGCCCTGTTAAACATGGTGAGGCCTAGAAGTCAACTAGGAGTTCATTTTCAATTCCAACCTTAGGAAAGAATTAAAATGGATTGGGAAATATTTTTAGGGTATTTTAGATATTTTAAACCTTTCACTTTACATATGAATCATAAATAATCCATTTTTGTGATTAAGACCAAATCAGACCTATGTAAATGAAGAAGCAAGCTCGATAGGCAAGTTTTGAATGCTCATATCTCCTTTAAGGATGTGCATGGGAATATAAGAATTTGGGAGGTGTTGATAGGGGAATTAAGGATCAAATTTTTTTGATTTTTTTTAGGTTCCAATGTCCAACCTGCATGAAGAAAGCTTATGAGCAGAATGAGGGTAAAACCCTTGCTAAACCCTTCAAATGACCTGATGAAGGAAATGAGGATGGGAAGATACTCTAATGGCATAGTTGACCATAAAAGTGAGTGGATATTGTATAAGACTTAGTCAGGATCCTTACCATCAAGATGAGTTTTATAGAATCCATACAGATAGGGTATAAAACTAAGTTTTTAGCTATTTTGTGAATTACGCAAGTTCTAGGAGGTTTCAAGAGATGAAATCAACTTTGGAAGGAACATTGAGACCTTTTATAACTCCCCATGTCCATTTTATGCCTTAGAAAAACTCCTATAAGTTCAAATAATAGATCTCATCTTAGTGAGTCAGAATTGGCATAGTGAACATGATAGTGAGAAGTGCGAAAACTCCAAGTGGAAGTGATTTTTATGTTGGTATGATGCCTCTAAGGAAATGGAGGGTATTAAAAAATGTAATTAACCCAATTTTATGGATTTTAATGAGAAATTTAAGCCATATTTGAGGATAAGTGTACAAGGTGTGTAAAGAGTAATTTTCTTTGAGTACAGATGGTGATGGCTCACTTTCGAAAGATTCTAGATGATCAAGAATACAACCAATTAATGGAGATTCATGTATGAAAAACCTCACTCTAATTATAATCATTATATCTATCTCTAAGCATTTTTTGTATTTTCAAACAAGGATAAGTCATCAAGGTAGTTTTTAAAGCTAGCAAAGGGAACTATGACACCACATTTCATGAATATCATGACTTGGAGGGACACTTGTGCTTCCTGACTTTGCATGATTTATTTAAAATTATATTTAAATGCATATTTAACTAATTTTATTATCTTGAAAAGTGTCTTTATGACTTTTAGACTTCTCTCTTCTCCTTACTCAATTTCTATAAAAACTGGCCATTTTAGCCTTTGTAAATTATGTTCCAATTGAGTATGGTGAAGCCTTGCTCAGTTGCATACCATGGATCAGTAAATAATACTGATTTTTACCTTTTCCATGACTATTTATAGTGTGTTCACCTAAATTATTGATCTTTCTTATGTGATGATTATTGTTTCCTTGGCATTGTTGTCTATTTCTCTCACCTATTTGCAGTTAGAAAGCTTCTTATTTTAAGAAATGTGAAGTGATTTATGATGTGTCAAGGTTGAGTGAGTTAGTCTATTCAAATAGTAATATTATATTATTTTTTGTTTAATCTTCTTAGCCTAAATATTGATCACAACATCTTAATGAAATATTTATGTGAAAAGATTCAGATTGAAGAAGTGTATGTGTTGGTCAGTCCCTTGTTCTCATGTGTAACATGAAAATAGTTGGTAGTCATCAACAAATTTAGTGCATAACCTCATTTAGGATAGTTTGGTTTCAATTTTATCTCCCTTTTCCCTCACAAATATAGGTTTAATAGTGGTCTACAAGTAGTACATCAAGGGAGCTAGCCATATCTAGAGATTCACCTCATTCCTAGGCTACCCAGGTGCCTAGAGGTGTTTCAATTATGCCACTTAGATGAGGAGAGTTTAGACATTTTCTCAAAGGGTAAAAATATAAGTTAAAATAGTTTTTGACATACTCAGTTAGACTCTTTGTCCAAGAAGTTTAAGGATTTTTGATGTTGTCTTTCAATACATCAACCTTTGGAGGAAAATATCCAAGCATCAATGGTGACTCTAAACTTATATCAACTCATCAAGAAACCCAAGTTTTCCTTTTGAAGATTATTGGTAATGTTTATTTGTGTTTTTTCCTCCCAATCAAGTTTCATGGCTAATTTTGGTGTTGAATATTGTTTTACACAAGTTGGTGAGGTATTTCAAGCTTATGGCATTCCTCATCAACCTTTTTATGGTCCTTACTATCCTTTTCATGATCCTTATCAGCCTTTGTATGATCGTTACTAGCCTTGTTTTGAGTTTTATTAGACCTAAAATTAGCCTTCTCAATATCTTGTTTCTCCTACTCAACCTAGTCACTTCTTTAGTCAGTCTATTTTAACCTTCAAGAGAACTTTCTTGGGATATCAGAAGTACATGATAGAGCTTGATACATAAAAAGAATATGGTCAATATTTTCCTAGTTATCTTATTCATAAGGTGAGATATGAATTAGAGATGATTAAAAGAGAGTGGGTACTTATTTAGGGAGTAGATAGGCAAAGGCTCCCAAATGAGATGCTAGATGTGGGTGGATTGATTCCATTGTTAGAAGGTAGGCTAAGAATTCATTAGGATCAACATCACCAAGTCTATCAACCTTCATATCCACTTCTCTAAGATTTATATCAGTCTTACTTCAACCCTACCTATAAACAAAATCAAGCTTGTCGAAGTCATCCTTTTCCCAATCAGCTGAAAGTGAGAATAGGAAAGATAAACCTTATTTTTTAAGCAAATCTTGATATGAATATTAATTTATCCAATAATTAGATGTAGTAGTCCATATCATCAACAAAGGAAGTGGAATTTAAGACCTCATTAACCTATCCAATCACATACCCACCTTAAAAAGAGACCTCTAGATATGAGATCCAAGTTAGAGACAAGGTGGAGAATCTAAGCCTAAGGAGATACCTAGTTTTTTGAACACTTCATCCCCTCATAAAATTATATCACTACCTAAAAACTAAAATCCTAATCCTACATCCTATGCTGGACTAAGGTAGTGGAATCATGGAGAAAGAAAGAAGAAAAAATCCTAGATAAAGAGTGTGAAGTTGAGAAAGAGCTTTATCATATGCAAGTCCTTCCCACCCATCTTTAAAATAATCCTTGTTTTCCATGTCATCCCTCTTGTAATTATTATCCTCATGATGATTTATATCAAATTCAAGAGATAATTTTCCAAGATAACTAGCCAAGAAACTAGAAGAGTTAGATTTGAGAGTGAAATTGTTAAGTCAAGGTGTGATGTAAGGTTTAGAGACAAAATAAGATCTTATGCCTAAACACACCCCATATAATCTTACTAAAGAGAGTGATAAAGATAATTAAGATGTAAATTAAGTGATTTACAAATGGAAGGAAGAAAACCAAGTTATTTTTTCCCAAGGATTTCCTCCCCTTCCTTAAGAACTCCCAAAAGAATCCCCTACAATTCAATCTCAATCTGATTTTGAGTTCTATGTTTCACCTCTAGCAACTAGTTCATCTTGTCTTCACCCCATCACCCTTTTCCTTGATGCACATGTGGTATGGGAAACTAAAAGGGAGTATTTGGTTGATAAAAATTTAGAACTATTGGTTGAAGAAAATATAGCTCCTTTGTAGCTTCATTGGACTAAGTCACTTGATTTCAAGATGCCTAGTCTTGGCATCACCAAAAAGGAGAAGGAGATTGAAGATATTTTAGCCCTTGAGAAGCAAATTTAGGTTATGATAGTTGAGATGAAACTTGAGAGCCCTCAAGGGGTCCTAATTGCTGAAGAAGAGGTGATTTCTTGTATGGAGACTTCTGATTGGGTTGATAAAGAAGAATTTTTTCTTTTGCCAATGAGGGAGAAATAATCATTACTTATTCAATAATTACTCAAGATATCATGTAAGGGAAAAACAAAGTTCCTAATCATCCTTGGGATGAATTTTTAAAATTAATTGGAGTAGATTATACTCTTTTTCAATGAGGCTATAATCTAATTAAAAATGGAGAAGGTAGCCTTCGCACTCATGTGAGTATGCAAATAAAAATCAACTTTTTAGTTTTGTCCATTCAAGAAGCATATGCATCCCATGCTGATATGTTTGAAATCATCAAGATGGGTTATCATCCTCTCAATTAATTTGGAGAAATAAATCAGCTTTTGAAGGATGGAATAAGGTTCTATTGGGCTCAATCTTCTAAGGAACAAGTGTTGAATGTGGATCCCTTTGGGGCTTTCACATGACATTTGTGGCACACTTTGGTGGTTTAGAGAGATCCAAAAATGTGGGGAGTGCATTTATCCCCACTACACTTTTTTTGGAACCATGCTTCCATGTTAGTGTAATATTCCTAGTATTTTCCAATTTTTATGTCTTCCATATTTTGTGGAGTTATTTGTTAGATGACTATTTTCCATGTTGACTTCTTTGTTTTTAGGGAGCTAGTTGTTTATTGGAAAAGGGAATGAATTCATTGTCTCAAGAATTTGGTTGTCCTCACATATCATTGTAAAATGTGCCCTTTAGAGGTGGAGAGATGAGGATGATAAGATCCTCCTTAGGTGGGCTTGTGGATAAGATTGCTTAGGTGGAGGAGAGGTGTTACCTTATGCATAATGCTTAACTTGGATAAGAATTATCTAATTCTCCTTGTTTGGTGGATTTTTCCTCATTTGTTATATATATATATATATATATATATATATATATATATATATATATATATATATATATATATATATATATATATATATATATATATAGGTGTGGTGTGACTGTTTAGAGTGATGTGAAGTTTCACATGGTGTGGCTTTTGAGAGACAAAGTCAAAGTGTAGATATTTTTTCAAATTGTATTTGTTTGTTTACAGGGCATGATATAAAAACTTGTGAGATAGTATTGTGTAGGTGTAGGTGCAACATAGCATATGTTTAACATTGTTGATAGTTTTTAATCAGCAATTCAGTGATTTCATTTGTGAATTCAGGCGAATATATTCTATCTCTATGGGAGGTTCTTTATAATATTTTATAAATATTTTTTTGAGGACTTTCTTGTGGAATGTATCCCACATTGGGTGAACCACTATAGATCTATGATATAGTTTTAATGCTAGTTTTATTCTCTTGATTATTACTTTCATTTAAGTGTGATTTGAGGAATTGTTTCCGTGATGTATGTTAGTACATAGTTAAATTTGATTTCACATTTAAATTTTGGTTATGTGATTTTATGGTAAATTAAATAGGGTTTAAATTCTTTTAATTCCTAAAAACTGGTAT
Source organism: Torreya grandis (assembly GCA_037957365.1). Lineage (NCBI taxonomy): Eukaryota > Viridiplantae > Streptophyta > Pinopsida > Cupressales > Taxaceae > Torreya > Torreya grandis. The sequence goes on along the minus strand of JARHVA010000528.1, from coordinate 156,941 downwards.
CAAAGATTTGGTTGTGTTTTTGCTAAAGTGGTGAATCACAAGAAGGGTTATTAGCTTGAGTGGGAACTATGGGAGAAGAGATCATATTTAAGGTTGAAAATTTTGATGGTAAAAATTTTGGTTTAAGGAAAATGCAGATGAAAAATTACTTGTATTAGAAGGAGCCTCATCTCCCCTTGGAGGGGAAAGGAGAACAACCTGTAAGTATGAGTGATGTAGATTGGTCATTGCTTTATAGGAAGACATTGGGATCCATACATTTATGCCTTACATATTTTTTTGTATTTAACATTTTAGATGAGAAAACTAAAAATAATCTCATGGATAAACTTGGGAAGTTGTATGAGAAACCCTCTACCTCAAATAAAATTTTTATTATGAAAAGGTTGTTTAATATGACAATGTCTGAGAATGGTTCTACTACTAGTCATTTAAATATTTTTAATACAGTTGGATGTAAGCTCACTTATATTAGAATTAATTTTGATGATGAATTTAGAGATTTACTAATTTTATGTTCTTTGCCTAATAGTTGGGATAGGTTGGTTATCGCTGAGTAATACAGTCCCTGCCAAGGGAAGATTAAATTTTGAGGATGTAGTAGGTGTGATTCTCAGTGAGGAAATATAAAGGAAAAACACTAATGAATCATCTTTAGGTAATTATTTTTTTGTTGATACTAGAGGGAGGCAAAAGGATAAGAGTAAAGGAAACTGTGGAAAGTCAAAGGGTATATCTAAATCCATATCTAGATCCAAGATGATATCTTGGCATTGTGGGAAGAGTGGATACTCAGAGAAGGATTAATGGTCAGTTCAGGATAAGAATGCCAACAAAGAGGAAATGAATGAGATAAATGTGACATCAGGTAAATCATGTTAGGATGCCACAATTATTTCTATGGATAATTTTTTTGAGTCTTAGGTATTAGATTCAAGGGCTTCTTTTCATACAACCTCATATAGGCATTATTTTACTAATTATGTATAAGAGAATTTAGGACATGTTTATCTTGGTGATGATGAATCATGAGAGATAGTAGAGAAAAGTTGTGTTTAGGTTAAAATGTATAATGGGAACATATGGCTACTTAAAGATGTCAGACACATGCCTCTGTTGAAACAGAATTTGGTTTCCATGGGGCAATTGGGCAATGAGGTTTGTTTGGTAATGTTTACTATAGATTCTTGGAAAATTACCAAAGGTTCTCTTATGGTTTTGAGAGGTAAGAAATTTGGTACTTTATATTTGACTAGTAGTGTTGATTCTTGTGATTTAGTTGGTATAGATGGAAATACAACTATGTGGCACTCCATGATCAATCATATGAGTCATAAGCGTATGGAGGTCTTAAAAGATAAGTTACTTAGATTAAAATACATTTAATTAGAATTATTTAAGAATTATGTGTATGAGAAATAGAAGTGAGTTAATTTCCTAAAATTTAGACCCACAAAGAAAGAGCACAAGTTAGAGTTGGTACATTCAGATGTATGGGGACCAACTTAGGTATATTTTATTGGTGGTTCCAATTATTATGTCACTTTTATTGATGATGTAACTATGAAAGTTTGGATTTATTGTATCAAAAAAAATTTGATGTATTTGACACTTTTAAGAAGTGGAAAACCTTGGTTGAGAATGAAACAAGGCTCAAGTTGAAATGTCTCAAATCAGATAATGGAGGTGAGTATTGTAGTAATGTTTTCTTTGATTATTTTTATAAAAAAAGTAATTCATGGGTAAAGGATGGTTCCAAAAACTCCACAATATAATGGGGTATCTGAAAGGATGAACAAAATAATAATGGAACATGCTAGGAGCATGAGGTTACATGCAGGGTTGCCTTTATAGTTTTAGGTAGAAGTAGTTAGTGCAATTGTTTATTTAATTAATAGAGGACTTTTTATGCCTTTGGATTGATTCATTATTTAAAAATATTGGTCTCATAAGAATGTTTATTATTCTTTTCTTAGATTCTTTGGTTGTGAGTATTTTTCTCTCATCAAGAAAGAGGATAGGACCAAGTTAGAGGCAAAATCAAGAAAATGCACATTTATTGGTTATGTTGAGGATGGATTTGGTTTACATTTATGGATCATTAAATTCAAGAAAATATTTAGGTCTAGAGATATAATCTTTAATGAAAATGTCATGTGTAAGAATTAGTTACATTAACAAGAACAAGAATATGAACAAAAAGAGTATATAGTATTAGATGACATTGTAGATGGAAAAGTATCTAATGAATCAATTCAGGAACCTTCTACACAAGGACCCCAACTCTTATGATAATAAGGTCTTCTAGTGTAAGAATATCACCTAAAAAAATTTCTCCTTTGAATTGTTTGTTACTCACTGATAATGGAGGACCAGAGTGTTATGAGGAAGCAATGTAGGTAGATTCTAGGATGAAGTGGGAGCAAGCCATGGATGAGGAGCATAAATCTCTCATGGAGAACCAATGTGGGATTCAGTAAGGCTATCCAAGGGCAAGAGTACATTTCCAAACAAGTCGATCTTCAAAATAAAATAAGATGATGAAGGGAGAAAAAGGTATAAGGCCAGGATGGTGGTCAAAGGGTTTGTACAAAAATTAGGTATTGATTTTAATGAGATTTTTTCTCTTGTTGTAAAAATGAATTCTATTAGGACCATTCCTGGTTTAGTTTCAATTGAGGATTTGCATTTAGAACAGTTAGCTGTGACAACTACTTTTCTTCATGGTGATTTGGATGAAGAGATGTATATGAAGTAGCTATAGGGTTATGAGATCAAAGGGAAAGAGAACTATGTGCAGACTAAAGAAGATATTATATGTCCTGAAATAAGCTCCATAGCAATGGTATAGTAAATTTTATTGTTTTATGTTGGAATAAGGTTATCAAAGTGTAATTATGACCATTGTGTGTATAGAAAATATTTTGATGATGGTTCTTTTATTATATTATACTTGTATGTGGATGACATGTTAGTTGTAGGAAAGAACATATGACATATTCATATACTCAAGGAACAGCTTAGTGACTCCTTTTATATGAAGGATTTGGGTATGGTGAAGTAAATCCTTGGTATGAGAATTACTCATGATATAAAAGAAAAGTTGATTTTGTCCTTATTAGGATATGTGAATAATGTCTTGGAAAGGTTTAACATGTTGAATGCCAAATATATCGGTACTCCTTTAGCAAGCCACTTTAGATTATCAAACGAGTAGTGTCCCAAGATGGAGGTTTAAAATATTAAGATGTCTAAGCTACCTTACTAATTGATAATTGGCATCTTGATGTATGCTATAGTTTGTACTAGGCTACATATTGCCTAAGAATTGGGAGTTGTGAGTAGGTATATAAGTGATCTTGATTATGAGCATTGGCAAGCAATGAAATGGATTCTTCAGTATTTGGGAGGAATCATGGATTTTACATTGTGTTATGGTAGATTAGATACAACTTTTCATGGTTATGTGAATCAAATATGGTAGGAGATATTGATAGCAGGAGGAATATGACATGTTATATATTTACTATTGGAGATACAATGACTAGTTAGCTTTATAGGATATAAAAGGTTGTGGCTTTGTCAACCATAGAGGCAGAGTATGTTGCTACCTTAGAGGCTAACAAGGAGATGATTTGGTTACAAGTGTTATTTAGAGAGTTGGGACATGAGTAGGAAGTTGGGATACTATATAATGATAATTAGAGTGTTATTTATTTGGCAAAGAACTCTGCTTTCCACTTGAGGATGAAACACATTTGGTTACATTATCACTTCATCAGGATAGCTTTCGAGAAGAACTTGGTGAAGTTGGAAAAGATTCATACTAACCAAAATCTTATGAATATGATGACCAAGGTGGTCACATTGGAAAATTTGAGACTATGTTCAGATTTGGTTGGCATTAGTGGTCGTGGAACAGTGATAGATTCTGTTCAGGAGAAACAATCTCCAAGTGGAAGATTATTGATTATGGATCCCTTTGGGGGATTAAAGAGCTCTACAAATGTGGGGAGTACATTTTACCCACTCCACCTTCTGTGGAACCATGCTTCGATGTGAGTGGAATATTCCTAGTATTTTCTAATTTATGTCTTCCATATTTTGTGGAGTTAGTTGTTAGATGACTATTTTCCATGTTGACTTACTTGTTTTTAGGGAGCTAGTTATTTATTACAAAAAAGAATGACTTCCTTATTTCAAAGAGTTTTTTTTCATCACATGTCATTGTACAATGTGCCCTTTGGAGGAGGAGAGATGAGGATGGTGAGTTCCTCCTTAGGTGGGATTGTGAATAAGCTTGCTTAGGTGGAGGAGAGGTGTTACCTAGTGGATAATGCTTATCTTGGATAAAAATTGCACAATTCTCCTTGTCTGGTAGTTTTTTACTCATTTTTATATACAAAGGTATGGTGTGACTATTTAGAGTGATGTGAATTTTTACAGGGTGTGTATTTTGAGAGACAAAGTCAAAGTGCAGATGTTTTTGCAAAGTGCAAGTGTTTATTTATAGGGTGTGGTATAACAACTTTTGAGATAGTATTGTTCAAGTGTAGGTGCAAGTGCAACATAACATATATGTAGCATTGTTGATAGTTTTAGATTAATAATTTAGTGAATTCATTTATGAATTTAAGAGGAGATATTTTATCTCTATGAGAGTTTCTTTGTAATCTTGTTTATATATTTTATTGGGTACTTTCTTGGTGGATGTAATCCACATTAGGTGAACCACGGTATATATGTGTTATGGTTTTATTGCTAGTTTTATTCTCTCCATTATTTCTTTTATTTAAATATGATTTGAGAAATTATTTTCCTTATGCATGTTAGTACATAATTAAATCTGATTTTTCATTTAAAATCTAGTTATGTGATTTTATGTTGAATTAAATATGGTTTAAATTTTTTTAATTCCTAACAACAAGAAACTACTCCTCTTAAAGCCATGCATAGTAAGGAGATACAAGTTGATCATGAAATGAAGAGTAGGCAGTAGCATGAGGTAGGTGTACAAGTTTAAGAGGAATATATTTACATTGGATACCTATTTAAAGATGATTTAATTGAGATCATATCAAGTGAAGTACCAAGAAATAGGTCTAATCTACAAAGCATACAATCCGAGGAGAAATATGCTTGGCACTATGATTCATCTCATGAAGATGAAGATTCAAGGACCATTCGTTTTGATCCTAGAAAGGAGGTATGCTTAGTTTCTTGTTGTGCATAGTTTTTTGTTTTTTTTTTCCTAAGTGATTTGAGCACATGTGTGTCTCTTGTTAGTGTGTTTGCTTTGCTTTGTGTGTCCTTTATTTTATATGGTTGAGTTAGTCAATTGGTCTTATCTTGATAAAAAATTATTGTCAATGGTCAAATCCTCTTGTTGTGTTTTTTGACTTTAGATAACTCCCTAAGCCCAATGGATTGTTAAGGCTACTGACCTCTAGTATAGCAGGCATACTACCCCTATGAGTCACCAATTGGTTGACCAAATTTGACCCTGTAGGTCAAATTGGGACCCCTATAGCTAAAATCTTGATATTTAGAGCTTTTAGGGGTATAATACCTTGTAATGGGGTATGTTATAGGACATTTCATGTCATATTATCCTTGGTCTTGGCTATTTTCAATATTTATGTATTTTTGAGTCATTTTGAGGTCAAAATAGAGCATTAAATGACTTGTACGATCTCAGTTGTAAATTTGAAGGTTTCAAGGGATTAATTCATGCCCCATGTGTCCTCATATACCTTAAATAACTATTTATAACTGAAAAATGATAGGTTACTTAGAAAAAGGGTAGTTTTCTTCAAAGAAATGAGCCTTTAATGAGGTGTAAGAAATTATATAGCCTCATATAGATTAGTATACTTAATTAGTGTATATTGGTCTTCCAAAAACTATTTATATTAATTATTTTGATCAAAAGTTCCAAGAAATGAATAAAACCACTTCTCTGTCCTTTCACTAGGCTTGGCAAATAAGAATGGCCCTCATGTTTGAACTCGGTACAATCAGTAGGAGAGGTTTAAATAAAAATGCTCTTGGGGGTGTTTTATAAACCTAGTGTAATTATATTTGATTTTTTTTTTTAGATTAATGGTTGTTTTTGCTTTATGAACCATTCCTAATAAATTAGACTATCTAATTTACTTGTTAATTTGTGTACCCTATAAGTTTTGCCTTGGTTTTAAAATTTTCATAAAATATAGATATTTGGATTGATTCCAAAGGTATTTTACTATTATCTCACATGATTCCAATCCTTTTTTCAAATTTTAATATTTTTTGAAGAGCCAATCACCTCAGGTTTGCAGTCTGGTCTCATTCTGTGTAACCAGGAGGTTTCCACAACTTTAAAAATATGTATGTCTTGTCACTGGTGTTAAATGATGGTGATGGTTTAACTTCATGTTTCAAAATTTTTTTTACTTTCATTTTAGGCTCATTCTCCAAGAAATTCTCGATGAGGGTGTAGTCATAAGACAATATATAGTTAGTCTACTCTATGACTATCATACACAGTCATTTAAATGAGCTATGTTATGGATTGAATACATTCATAAGAGAGTGAAAAATATTCCTATGTTGATGGAAACATAATTATAAAATGGGTGATAAAGTGGAGTTAATAAAATATTGTATGATAAACATGACAAAAACATTTTTCTTACTACACTTAGTCTCCTACCATTAGCATGCACCTACAATTCATGTAACAAGGTTCAATGTTAAAAATGAGATGTGTGAGATTGTTGAATATTTGGAACATCAAAATGATTCATGTATGTAGCATTATATGAGATAATTTAACCATGAAATCAAACTCCTAGAGCACATGACTCCATTTATGCTCACTACTTAAACACTAGAACAACCACCTAAAAATGGTACCACAAAAACTAAGGAGCCATTTTGAGTTGTTTAAATAAGTGATGAAAATATCCTTAAGGTCTTATTATGGTTAAATATCATGGTAGAATTAACTTGAGTTCTGTATTTCTAAGAAAGTTTGAAGATCACCTTCTAACATGAGGAGACTATGAGTTTAGGGACCTTATCCCTAAAATATGAAAATAGAGGCCTAAGGCATTTTGGTGATAGTAAAATGACATGGTTATAAGGACTTTTGAGACATCTAGATTATTATTTATTTTATTCTCTACATGGGAGATAACTTTACAAAGTTTGGAGGGAAGATGATTAGGATAAAGTGGATATTAAGAGACCTAAAATTGCCCATTTATGCATTAAACTCAATCAATAACATCTATAGGAATCTGAGTATTTGAGCAACCTTGCATTCTAAGTTGGCAATCCTAAAAATGCTTCCATGATGAATTATTATATTAAATGAAAAGAGTATTCATGATATAAAATTTCATCAAAATATGGTGACATTCTATGTTTTGGGGTCCCATTCACATCTATAGGCATATCTTGGTCTAAAAAGACCACCTATAACTAGTTTTGAAGTCTCACAGTCCATAGTGTGATCTTAAATGTAGAGACATAAAAGCATATAGACCCTTGTTAGATAAAATTAATTCCAAAAGGTCTTATATGGTTACCAAGGAATCTATAACATAGGTTTAAGGATAAAATCCACCTAGAGAACTCCGTATAGTCAACTATAGGTGACTGTATGGTGATAATGAATTGAAAGATGGTGTCTAAGGGATGGTTTAGGCTAGATAGGGTGAGAATTTTTTTTAATAAATTTCAAATAACTCAAATTTATTATAAATAGGTTGTATACATTGTATTTGACGTAAAATCATGCAAATTAACCTATAGGTATAACATTTTGAGGCAAAACATAGTTAGCATTACACTCAACCTTGACCAGTCAAGGAATATAAAGAGGTATGTAGAGGATTAAGGTGATGGTATAGATTTTGACACCTTGGTTAAGGTTTTTTATAATTAATAAACTCACATATATCAAAAATCATGTATAAAAAGGGTTATAAAAGTAGTACATAATTCATAGTAAAGACCCTACATAGAGTCACTAAGTATATAAGTTTTTCTTGGATTTTAATGTTTTTGGAGGGTCAAATGACATTACCAGGGGTTTAAAATTGAAACATATCATATTTATAACTTAAATAATCCAACCCCCAACCTTATTATTATTTAATTAAATAGGGAAATTACCCTCTATTTTGTTTGAGAAAGGTTACTTCTCCTTATGCACAAATCCTGCATTATTTTTGAATGGAAATAGTCAGGTAAGGTAGGGTCTAGTTGGACATGTAAAGGAGGTATGTGAAGTTTAATAAAACCTATAAAAACATGATGAACTATACACAAAATAAGGGAACCCAATAGGATGGTCTAGGTGGATAAGTTTGCAAGTAGGCCTATTAAGCATGGTGAGGCTGAAAAGCCAAAGAAGAGGTCATTTTCAATTATAACCTTAAGAAAGAGTTAAAATTTATTGTGAAATTTTTTTAGGTTCTTTTCAGATATGTTCTATTTTTTACCTTTCACAATAATCACAAATAATCAAGTTTTGTGCTCAGGACCAAATCGGACCTATGTAAATGAAGAAGCAAACTCGATAGGCTAGTTTTGAATGCTCATATATTCTTGAAGGATATGAATGGGGATGTAATAAGTTTTTAGGTGTTGATATGGGCATTTAAGATACAATTTATTTAATTTTTTCAAGTTCTAATGTCTAGCCTGCATGAACAAAGCTTAATAGAAGAATGAGGCTAAGAGCCTTGCTAAACCCTTGAAATGACTTAATGAAAGAAATAAGGATTGGAAGCTTATATAATGGTAATTTTTACCATGAAATTTATTTAATATTTTATAATACTTATTTATACTCCTTAACATCAAGATGAATTGTACGAAATTCATACATATAGGGTATAAAACTATGTTTTTACTAGTTTATGCATTGTGAAAGTTCTAAGAGGTTTCAAGAGATGAAATAAACTTTGAAATTAATAATGAGACTTTGGATAACTACCATTTCTATTCCATTCCTTTTAAAGACTCATAAGTGTTCAAAAAATATCTTTCATCTCATCCAATCAAAATTGGCATTATGAACATGATAGTGAGAAGTGTGAAAACTCTAAGTGGGAGTGTTTTTAAGGTGTAATTGATGCCTCTAATTCCATGTAAGGTCTTTAAATATTTAATTAACCCAGTTTTATGTATTTTCATGAGAAAATAGAGCCAAATTTGAGGCCAAGTTTACAAGTTGTGTGAAAGAAGAGTTTCCTTTGAGTGTAGATGGTGATGGCTCACTTTTAAAAGATTCTAGATGATTAGGATTACAACCAATGCATGGATAATCATGTTTGTAACCCCTCAATTTCATTACAATCATGATATATATCCCTAATAATCTTTTTAATGTTCAAATAGGGTTAAATAATGATGGTAGTTTTTTGAGCCACCAAAGGGAACTCCTATGCCACATTGCATGAATCTCATGACTTGGGATGACACTTGTGCTTCCTCACTTTGAATGATTAGTTTAAAATTATCTTTCCATGAATGTGTAACTAATTTTATCATCTTTACAAGTGTCTTTGTGACCTTTTTACTTATCTCTTCTCCTCACACTCTCAAGTTCTATAAGAACTAGCCATTTTGACCTTTATAAATTATGCTCCACCTGAGTATGGAAAATCCCTAGTCATTTGCATACCATGGATCAATAAATACTACTAATTTTTACCTCTTCCATGATTATTCATAGTGTGTTCACTTGAATGATTGATCTTTATTATGTGATGACTGTTATTTTCTTAGCATTATTATCTCTTTCTCTCACCTATTTGTAGTTGGAAGTCTTCTTCTTGCAAGTAATGTGAAGTGTTTTATGATGTGTCAAGTTTGAGTGATTTATTATTTCCAAATAGTGACATTATAGGAAACTTGTCTAGTCCACTTATGCTAAATATTCATCACAACTTCATAATTAAATATTGATGTGAGAAGATGTAGATTAGAGAAGTGTATGTTTTGGTCAGTCCCTTGTACTCATGTGTAACATGTAGCTTGTTGGTAGTCACTAGCTAATTTGGTGTATAAGCAACTTTAGGATATTTTAATTTCAGTTTTATCTCCCTTTTCCCTCAAAATTATAGTTGTAGTAGTTGCTTACAAGTGGTACATCAAGGTAGCTATCCCTATCTAGATATTCACCTCATTCTTAGGATACCCACAAGCCTATATGTGTTTCAATTATGCCTCTTAGATGAGGAGATTTGATGCATATCTTCAAAGGGTTAAAATCCAAATGATAATAATTTGGCATGCCTGGTGTGACTCTTTATCCAAGAAGCTGAAGGATTTTTTATGTTGTCTTTCAAAACATTAGCCTTTGGAGGCATCTATCTAAGCATCAATGGTGACTCCAAAGTTATATCAGCTGGTCAAGCATCCTAGGTTTTCCTTTTTAATATTATTGGTAATATTTCTTTGTGTTATTTCTTCCCAATTAGGTTTCATGGATAATATTTTTATTGAATATTGTTTTACATAAGTTAGAGAGGTATTTCAAGCTTATGTCATTCCCCATCAGCCTTTATATGATCTTTACTAGCTTTTTAATGATCATTATTAGCCTTTATATGATCCTTACCATCCTTTTTATGAGTTTTATTAGACCTATAATTAGCCTCCTCAATATCTTGGTTTTTACTAGTCAACCTAATCACTTCTCAAATCAATCCATTTAAACCTTTAAGCAAACTCTCTTGGGATATGAGAAGTACATGATAGAGCTTGATACACTAAAAGGATACGGTAAGGATGTTCCTACTCATCTCATTTGTAAGGTGAGAGATGCATTAGATATAGTTAAAAGAGAGTGGGAATCTATTGAGAGAGTAGATTGGCAAAGGATCCCAAGTGAGATGCTAGATGTGGGTGGCTTGATTGCATCTTTAGAAGATAAGCTAATAATTCATGAGGAGTAGCCTCACTAAGTTTATCGGCCTTCATTTCCACTTCCTGAAGATTGATATCATTCTTACTTGACCTCTAATTATGAACCCAATCAAGCTTGCCAAATTTATCCTTTTCCCAATCAGTTGGAAGAGAGAATTAGATAGACAAAACTTATTTCTAAAGCAAATATTGATAGGCAAATTGAGTTGGCCAATAAGTAGATACATCAATCCATATCATCAGCAAAGGAAGTGGAATCTAATCCCTAATTAACCTATCCCATTGCATCCATACCTTAAGAAGAGACCTCTAGATATGAGATTCCAAGTTAAAGACAAGGTGAAGAATCCAATCCTAAGGAGATACCTAATTTTTTAAACACTTCATCCACTCTTCAGATTATATCACTACCTAAATAAGAGACTCCTAATCTTAACATCCTAAGATATAATAAGATAGTGGAGTCATGAGGAAGAAAGAGGAGAAAAACCTAATTAAAGAGTGTGCATTTGAGAAAGAGATTGATTCTATGCAAGTCCCTTCCACCCTTCCTCAAGAGACTCCATATCTTCCATGTCAGCCCTCTTATACGCTTTATCCTCATGATTTTTCCAAATATCTTCAAGAGAGACTTTTCCAAGAGAAACTAGACAAGCAAATTGAAGAGTTAGAGTTGAGAATGAAATGTTGAAGTCAAGTTGTGATAGAGGGTTTAGAGAAAAAAGAAGATCCTATGCATAAACACACCCCATCTAACCTTATTCAAGAGAGTGCTCAAGTTAAATTAGATTTAAATGAAGCGAATATAAAATATAAGGAAAAAACCCATGATATTTTTTCCCAAGGTTTGCCTCCCTTTCCTCAGAACTCCCAAAATAATTCCCTATAATTCATTTTCAATCTGATTTTTAGTTCTATGTTCCACCTCCACCAACTAGTTCATCTTGTCCTCACCTTATCAACCTTTGCATTTATGGACCTATGGTATGGGAACATAAAGAATAAAAGTTAGTTTATAAAAATTTATAACTCTTAATAAAAAAAATTACAACTCCTTTGCAGCCTCATTAGACTAAATCACCTAATTTCAAGATGCCTAGTCTTGGCATGACTAATAAGGAGAAGGAGATTGAAGACCTTATAACCCTTGAGAAGAAAAGTTAGGTTATGATAGTTGAGATTAAAATTGATATCCCTCAATGGGTCCTAAATTTTGAAGAAGAGGTGATTTATTGTGTGGAAACTTTTGATTTGGTTGATATGGTAGAATGTTTTCCTTTAGAAAAAGAGGAAGATATAATCATTAGTTCTTCCATCACTATGAAAGATATCATGTATGGGAAAGAACAAGTTCCTAATAAAACATGGGATGACTTGTTTATAATCATTGGAGTAGGATATACTCCTCTTCAAGGAGGATATCATCCAATAAAATATGGATAAGTTAGCCTTGGCACTCAAGTGAGTATTCCAAAAAAACAATTTCAATTTTGCCCTATCAAGAATAATATGCATCCCATGATGATATGTTTGAAATAATCAATATGGGTTATCATCCTCTTTATCAGTTAGAAAAAATACATAATATTTTTAAGGATGGAATAAGTTTCTATTGGCCTTAATCTTCTAAGGAACAAGAAAATACTCCTCTTATAACCATGCCTACTAAGGAGATACAAGTTGATCTTGAAATGAAGAGAAGGAAGAAGTATGAGATATGTGTACAAGTTGAATAGGAATATATTTACATTGGAAACCAATTTAATGATGATCTACTTCAGAATAGAATAAGTGAAGTGCCAAGGAATAGGTATGATCTACAAAGCATCCAATGCAATGAGTAAAATGCTTGGCATTATGATTCATCTCATGAAGATGAAGATTCAAGGAACTTTACTTTTGATCTTGAAAATGAGGTATGCTTATTTTATAGTTATTCATAGTTGTTTGTTTTGTATTTTCTTAAGTTATTTGATCACATGTGTGTGACTTGTTAGTGTGTTTGGTTTATTTTATGTCTCCTTTGTTTTGAGGGTTGACATAGTCAATTGGTCTTATCTTGATCAAAGCTTGTTGTCAATGGTGAAAGTAATCTTATTGTGTTTTCAAACTTCAGATGACTTCCTCAACCCAATGGACTAATTAGGCTACTGATTTTTAGTATAGTAGGTATACTACCCTTATGAGTCACCAATTTGTTGTCCAAATTTAACCCTGTAGGTCAAATCAAGACACCTATAGGTAAACATTTGATCTTTAGAGGTTTTAGGGGTGTGATATTTTGTCATGGGGTATGTTATAGGTCATTTTATGTCATTTCATGTCACATCAGCCTTGGTCTTGGCCATTTTAATTATTTATGTCTCTTTAAGTAATTTTGGGGTCAAAATAGAGCATTAAATGACTTGTGTGACTACTTTGGGAAATGTGAAGGTTTTTTATATCATACCCCATGTGTCTTCATATATATTAAATAACTATTTCTGACTAAAAAATGGTATGTTTTTTATAAAAAGGGCAATTTTTATGGGAAAATGAGCATTTAATGAGGTGTATAAAATTGTATGGCCTCCTACAACTAAGTTTATTTCATTAGTGTCTCTTTATCTTAAAAACACTTGTTCTAGTGATTAGTTTGATTAGAAGTTCTAAAAAAATAATAAAACTACTTCGCTCTCCTTTAACTAGGCTTGGAAAGCAATAATGGCCCTCAAGTATGTACTTGGTATGGTTAGCACAAGAGGTTTTAGGAAAAATTATCCTTGGGGTGTCTTCTACACTCAATTAGATTCTGTTTTATGTTTGATTTTAGATGAATGGTTGTTTGTGCTTTATGAACCATTCCTAGGAAGTTAGACTATCTAATTTGACTACTAATCTATGTACCTTATAGGTTTTGCCTTGGTTTGAAAAATTCCATACAATATAGCTACTAGGATTTATTACATAGGTCATTTAATCTCCTCTGACATGATCCACATCCTTTTTTTCAAGTTTTAATTTGTTTTAAAGAGACAATCACCGCAGGTTTTCAAATGGGTCTCATTTTGTGTAGTAGGTAGGTTTCTACCACTTCAAACATCTTCATGTCTTGTTACTAGTGTTAAAGGATGGTCATGGTTTACATTAATGTTTAAAAAAATATATTTTTTAATTTTAGGCTCATTATTCAAGCAATTCTCCATAAGGGTGCAAACATAAGACACCATATAGTTAGTCTACTCTATGACTATCATATATAGCCACTTGAATGAGCTGCTTTAAGGCTATAATACATTCATAAGAGAGTGAAAAAGAGTCATATTTTTATTGAAACATTTTTATCACATGTGTTGTCAAGAGGATTTCATAAAATAGTGTATGATCAACATGAGGGAAACCTTTTATTGCTACACTTAGTCTCCTATCATTAACATGCACCTATAAGTCATATAACATGGTTTAATGTTGAAAATGAGGTGTGTGAGCTTGTTGAAGATACTAAACATAATAATGTTTCATTTAGATACCATGAGATGAGATAAATTGACCATGAAATAAAAATCTTGGAGTACACGACTCCATTTAAGCTGACTATGCATACATCATAATAACCACCTGCAAGTGGTACCACAGAAAGGTGAGGAGCCATATTGAGGTGTTGAAATAAGTGATGAAACTATCCTTAAGGCATTATTATGGTGAAATATCATGGAATACTTCATTTTATTGATATTTTTCTGATCAAGGTTGAAGATTACGTTCTAACATGAGGAGACTGTGAGTTTAGGGACATTATCCCTAAAATAGGAAAATAGAGGTCTAAGGCATTTTGGTGATAGTCATATGACATGGTTACAATTCATTTTTAGGAATATATATAATTATTTATTGTAGTCACTACATGGGAGAATAAATTTACTAATTTTAGAGGGCAGATGATCAGTAGAAAGTGGATATTAAGATACCTAAAGTTATCCATTTATGCATTAACTCAGTAAAATGACATCTACAGGAGTCTGAGTCTTTAAACAACCTTGTATTCTAGGTTGGTAGTTCTAAACATGATTCCATGATAAAATAGTTATATTCAATGAAAATAGTATTCATGATCTAAAATATAATTGAAAGAGGGTGACATTTTGTGTTTTGGATTCCCATTCACATCTACAGGCATATCTTGGTCTAAAAAGACCACCTACAGTTGGTTATGAAGTCTCACAGTCCATAGTGTGATACTAAATGTAGAGACATACAAAAATATAGACCCTTTTTAGATCAAATTACTTCCAAAATGTCTTATATGGTTCCTAAGGAATATATAACATAGGTTTAAGGATAAAATCCACCAATAAGACTCCGTACAATCAACTATAGGTGAGTGTATGGTAATAGTGAACTCAAATATGTTGTTTAGGGGATGGATTAGGATATAAAGGGATTATAAATAGGTTTTATACAATTTATTTGAGGTTAAATCATGTAAATTAATCTACATGTGTAACATATTGAGGCAAAACATAGTCAACATTACACTCAACATTGACCAGTCAAGGAGTATAAAGAGGTATGTAGAGGATTAATGTTATAAACTAGCCTAGAAAGCTTTGGTTAAGGTTTTTATAGAATTAATACAATATCATACAACATAAATCATGTAGATAAAGGGTTATACAAGGAAATACATAGTTCATAGTAAAAACCTTGTAGACAGTCATCAAGTATATAAGTCTATCTTGGGTTTTAATGTTTTTGGAGAGTCAAATGATATGAATATTAGATGAAACATGATAAAGAAAGTATATATAAATTTAATAATCTCCCAAAACATTCTTATTATCTAATTAAATAGGGGAAGTACCCTATGTTTAATCTCAGATAGAGGGTATTTCCCCTTCTGCACAAACCCTGCATTTTTTTAGAATGGTAAAGGTTAGGTAAGTTAGGGGATGGTTGGACATGGAAATTATGTGAAACATGATGAAACATACACAAGAGTATGGAAACCAATAGGATGGTCTAGGTATATAAGTTTACAAGAAGGCCTATTAAGCATGGTTAGGCCTAAAAGCCAAATAGGAAGACATTTTCAATTCCAGCCTTAGGAAACCATTAAAATGGATTGGGAAATGATTTTAGGGTATTTAAATATATTATAAATATTTTATGTTGTATATTAATAAAAAATAATCCATTTTTTAGCTCAGGACCAAATTAGACCTATGCAAATGAAGAAACAAGCTCAATAAGCTAGTTTTGAATGCTCATATCTCATTAAAGGCTATGCATGGGGATATAAGAAATTTGGAGGTGTTGAAAAGGGAATTAAAGATCAAATTTTTGTAATTTTTTTTTAGTTTAGAATTTACAACCTACATGAACAAAGCTTAAGAGTATAATGAGGTTAAAACCCAAGCTAAACCCTTGAAATGACCCGATGAAGGAAATGAGGATCAAAAGCTTCTATAATGGCCTTGTTTTACCATGAAAGTGATTGTATGTTTTATAAGACTAAGTAAATCTCCTTACCATCAAGATGAGTTGTTTAAAATCCATACGAACAAGGTATAAAACCAATTTTTTGACTATTTTGTGTATTATGCAGGTTCTAAGAGGTTTCAAGAGATGAAATCAAGTTTGAAAGGAAGATGAGACTTAGGATGAATACCCATGTCCATTTAATGTCTTGGATCATCTTAGCCACTCAAAACTAGCATAATGAACATGCTAGTGAGAAGTGTGGAAACTCCAAGTGAAAGTGATTTTAAGGTTTTATTGATGCCTCTAAAGACATGCAGGGTCTTGAAAATTGTAATTAAACCCATTATATATATATATATATATATCCAAATTTAAGTTCATGTGTACTAGGTGCGTGAAAGAAGAGTTTTCCTTGAATGCATATAGTGATGTCTAAATTTTAAAATATTCTAGATGATCAAGACTGAAACCAATGCATGGAGAGTCATATATGCAACCCCTACCTCCCATTCCTATCATGACATTTTTCCCTAATCAGTTTTGGGATGTTCAAATAGGGATAAATCATGAAGGTAGTTTTCTAGGCTATTAAAGGGAACTCCTACACCACATTTCATGAATCTCATAACTTGGGATGACACTTGTGCTTCTTATATTTTCATGATTAGTTTAACATTCTCTTATCATGCACATGTAATGCATTTTATCAACTTGACAAGTGTCTTTATGACCGTTGAAATTCTTTCTTCTCCTTACTCTCTCAAGTTCTATGGGAAATAACCATTTTAGCCTTTGTAAAATATGGTCCACCTGAGTATGATGAATCCTTACTTATTTTCATACCATGGATCACTAAAGACTACTAATTTTTACATCTTCCATGACTTCTCATAGTGTTTTCACTTGAATGATTGAACTTGCTCATGTGATGACTATTTTTCCTTGCCATTGTTATCTTATTCTCTCACATATTTGTATTTATAAAGCTTCTTCTTATAGGTCATGAAATTTTTTATGTTGTTTCAAGGTTGAGTGAGTTAGTCTATTAAAATAGTGCCATTTTAGGCCTCTTGTCTAGTCCTCCTACCCTAAACATTCATCACAACCTCATAATGAAATATTGATGTGATAAGATGCATATTGGATAAGTGTATGTTTTGGTCAGTCCCTTATTCTCATGTGTAACATGTAGCTAGTTTGTAGTCATCAACTAATTTGGTGCTTTGGAGGCAAGGTAGAATATATTGAGACATTGATCAACATTAGAAACATTAATTTCATTTCCATTAATAATAAGAAAGGATTCATCCATGAACTAACCATCTGAGGAGGTGAGAGGATTCCTCATAAGGGACGAAAAATATTGAAAAAATACCTTGTGATTGAGCATTGACCAATGGGTATTTGAAGCCTTCTTTAAGAGAACATAAAAAGTCGACACTAGTATGGAACCTTACCAAATGGATCTAAAGAGACCAATTTTTTGTAACTAATGCCATTGATGGAAAAGAATGTTGAAGCATATCCAAAACACATTTGAATTGATTGTCCAATATTAGGGCCAAATTCAAGGGCTTCCAACATTACCAAGTTAAAGGTTCATTACATATGGTTGTAATATTCTTGAAAATTAATTTTGATGAACATGTATTGTTAGTTGGACCTTTTATCCCATTCCATACACTCCAAAATAACTATGATATTATCTAATATGTATATGCTTTGAATTAATCCCATTTTTTTATGTCTAAAAACTAAGGGAAAGATATGCCAAAGGTGGAGTGTAATAACTTTGGAAATTATCTATTATAATACATTAATTAAAGTGATGGGTCACAATTTGTAAATTTATTCAACATCTCTTTACTTTGGAATGAATTTAATGTGACCTTTGTTAATGCCAATCCCCAAGGATTGGGTATTGAAAGCTTCCAAATATACTTGATAAATTTTTATGACAATGGTGCCCCACATTATTTTGTAAAATTCATGGGGAAATCCATCACATCTAGGAGATTTGTCATTTTCTTATTTGTATGGAAACCTTCTGAAGGTTCTCAATCAATAAAATCATGTCATAAGTGACTCTCTGAGTGGAAATTAGTTTGTATTTAATAATAGAGAGGCATTGGTAAGGGATTTCTTATCCTCAAAGAATGGCTCATAGGCTTTGAACACATACTAGAAATGTTGCATTAAGACTTGGATAAAGTTTGGTATTTTATTAAGGTATTGACCAATTCCTTGAATTTATTTTATCTATTGATAACTACTTTAGGCTCTAAACATATGGAAAAATCCTTTGAGTCCCTATCATCCACCACGAGATAATTAAAATGGGTTTAAACTTGATACCCCATAGCATTTTACTAGTTTTGAACTAGAATGCATTGTATAAATTTAGCCACATGTAGTTGTATACAAAGGATTTTACTATAACATCGTAACCACACAAATCAGATTGAATAAGTTATAAATAGGATCATTGACTTATATTTTATAGATAATGACTATAAACATGTAGAAACCAATTAGTTATCATGATTAATTTGGACCACCACTAGATCCAACCTACCTACTAAAGTGGTTGTGAAACAAGGTTTTAGACTCTATGAATTTGGATGATTATGTGCCCATGTTCTAAAATATCAATACTAAAAAGGAATTGAATTTTTTGGATTTTGTGTTATTTAAAATTCCAATTGGTGTGAAAGTGGATGGGCAAGTGGTTAAAAAGGATAAAATCCGGCACATATTCAACCACTAATGAAAATATGTTGTTGAGGGAAAAGTATAATTAGGAATAAATCATACCCTAATCAAGGCACTTAAGGACACAATCATATCTACATCATAAATTATAAAAAGTGTAACAAACTTTAGATGTAGGATGACATGTGAATTTGGGGTCATAAAACCAAAAAAAAATTCAAATGAAAAACCATGTTTCCCTTTTGGCATTTGTCTAACACATAACTTACCGCCATGTTTCTCTACCTTATTAAAGTGACTACAAATTGTCCATAAGTTTTCTCAAATTTGGTTATAAATACATATCCTTAAATTTTCCTTTTCATGAGTGTTGATTGAGGCATACAAATTAATGATCCCAAAAGAGCAGTTATCAATATTGAAAAATGCCTAGATGACATGATGTGTTGGGTCATAACTAGATTCTATGTAGTATGGCTTCCATTTTAGATAAATAAATGTAATGAAATTTCCATAACCCATATCATGATTACTTTTTAAGACAAGGATATAAAACTATATAACTTTAATGACATTGTAGAGAATGAAATCCACCACCTTAACTTCATGAAGGTAAGAAATGTCCATTTATAAAAAATTCCTTTGAAAATATCACATAAAATATTTATGATTTGAGTTTATTAGATATTTAATATTCCATAAAATGTATTCATATATTACAGGTTGTAAGATACATATCATTTAATCCCTCAAAGGCTTCATAACATTTTTATGAAATGTGCATTCTTAGAATTCATAAAATTTTGAATTCAAAATTAACACATGTTTACATACTAAACCACATATTATTTGTCCTCTAAAGCCTTTAAAGAATTAAGAATATTAAAGCACAATAGAGATATCTATCATGAGGGACTGTGAGATTGTTTCCCTAATCCTTTATGAGGAGAAGCATGTGAAGGGAGAGATAAATAATCAAGATTAATCTCTTATGAGACTAGCTGGGTCACAACCTGTAAACTAGAGAGAATATTACAACCATAGGAGGCTAAAGAACACGGGATTAATTATTTCAACTTTAATGTTAATAATATCCTTAGCGAGATGAGTTGACTTAGTATACTTCATATCAGGTTGAACATTTTACATTGGCCTTGTTAGTGTAGATATGGAAGAGGGTTTTTCACTATTACTAAGATTTTGGGTGATAATAATTTTAGTGTGGTTATTATATGCCCCCTGCATTTTTCCACCCTTCTTCCTAAGTGTTCATTGGGTTTTTAGTTTCATTTTTTAGCATAGGTTAATTACAAGGTGCATATATAGGTGGTCCTTAATATTATGGCCAATATCCTAATAATGGAAGCAAGTGTTGGGTGAATTGATATACATGATATGTTGAAAATGGTTAGAATCTGTGACCTAGATGTCTAAAAACTCCTTAAGGTAGTTGGATAAGTCACCTTCCACATAGACCCTAGTTCCATTGAGAGGTAGGTTTAGATTCCAGAAGAGGTAAAATAACATCAAGTTAAGATTCAATACCTCATGGAAGACCTTTGGGATAAAATTCCTTGATCACTTGAGTTGGGATGCCATTGCTCATAGATCCATAATCTTTGATCACGGTTTCAATAATTGGACATAATGGAGATCAAGAAATTAAATTTGCAAAGGCCACCCAATGATAAGTATCCCTAGAGGATAATAAATTCTATTATCTTACAATATTCATAAGGGATAGTAGAATTTCAACTAAAAAAAGAAAAAATAATAAAAATGCACATAGAGCAAAACCCTAGTAAAGATATTTTTGGAAAAAAAAGAATACCATCACTCATAATATTTAAATAAAATAATAATAATGTGCATAAAGAAAAACCCTAGTAGATAATTTTTTTTTTAAAAAAAAAGGTCCACCATCACTCATATTATTTATCAAAAATAATAAAAATGTGCATAGAACAAAAGCCTAGTAGAGATTTTTTTTTAAAGTCTACCATCACATACTATTTTACATAATATAAACCACTTTATAAAATTGTATTTAAAATAATTAAACCATTTTTTTTGGGAGTGGGAAGCCATGGTGGAATACTAATAATACATCCTAATTTGTCACTAAAAAAAATTACTTGATTATCTATGGATTTTTGTGGTTGGAAATTTGATTTGATTATTATTTGATTAAGTTATAAGTCATATGATGTTACGGGATAATTGTATGTTTCTTTGATTTCATGATTTCATTGCTATGAGTTAGCTATATTGTATATTATTATATTATGATCATGTTGATTTATTATTTTAGCAGTATCTTATGATATATGTCACAATGCTATAGACTAACTACCTTCTTGTCAAGAGCTTGACGTAGGAGAGATTTATTACTTAGAGAATAATGGAGGTTGAACATCATCAGAGAGGGTAGCATAGATGGAGGTGTTGGGGGATGACATAGGAATAACTAGAACCCATCCACACACCATGTTAATGGCATTGATTATATCCATAGTCTGAATGGTTACCTCTACTAAATTTTTAAGGTTGTCTATATTTAGATAATTGTTTATGCATGATTATTTGTATGTTATCTCAATTTAATTCTTATGTGTAATTAATCTCATATTATTGTGTTGTGGTTGTTATGAGTAAATTTGGATGTATAACGTTAATATGTGTTTATGTCATGATTGTAAATGTTTATAGAAATGTAAATCTATATGAATAGTATTAGGTTACTATTGTATATATATGTTAACCATAATGTATTTTCAATGTTTTAAAACATTAGCTTGTTATCATATGATATTCGGTAATATCAATATACACCTTAATATAAAATCTTAACAAAATACATAAAGAGCCTATATAAAATAATAATAACACAACCATTATGTTGCTATAATACTCTTGTGATTGGTTTAAGAAATATCTAATTTACTATTTTGGAGAAAGAATATAATAGACTTTATATTAGTCTGGTTACTATTAAAATCATGATGTTTTTATCATTACTAAGTTTGTAGCAGATAAAAAAAAAATTGTGCTATAATTAGTAATTGTATTATAGTTAGAAATAAAATGAATAAAAACAAAAATTAATGTTTGGGGAAGATAGAATATCTTTTTATTTCATACTTGGGATAAGTTAAAAAAAATAAAAATAAAAAAAGTGTCATGAATGGGATAAAACAAAGATTTTTAGTTTTATTTGCTTTGGAGTGAATTTGAATTTAATAAAAAAAGGAAAGTCATTCGAAAAGGAAAGAAAAAAATAAAATTAAGAGCAACATGGAAGGATAAACAAGGGAGCAAAGGGGAAAATAAAAGGTAGTAGAGCATAGAAGAGAAGAAGAACTTAGCAAAGAGGATGTAGAGCTAAAGAGAGGGGGGAGACGACTTATAGCAACATCTAGATGCTATCAAAAAAAGGTATGAGCGATGTGTATTCAAAGTCTAAGTAATTTTTGGGAAATAAAAAAATTGTTATAAGAATTATTCATTTATTTAGTGGATGATATACAATAACCATCAAATGATGATAGACATCAAACAAAAACATGGAGTATAAAATATATATGAATTAAAGTATTTACCTTAAAAATAGAAAACTTAGACATATTCATAGGTCCATTTATATTATATAAACCATAGTAGTGATTATATGTATAGAATCACTATGTATTCTAACCAAAACATAAACTTGGGTATAACATGTAAATTACAAACTTAGTGTATATAGCATGCAAATCATAGAATATGTGTATATAGCATGTACCGAAATATATATAATGTATAGAAAATTATATAAAGTATATACAGAACTTGTACATTATGGTTATTAAGATTTTTATCTATAGGTATTACACATATATATTATAGAACTTTATGCATATTAGATAGTATTATAATTAGAATACATATATAGAGATCTGCAGGTTTGTCGTAAGGGCAATCTGAGTATAATGGATTTTATAATGAATGAATAAATCAATTATATGGTCTTATGATGAATGAATAAATCGATGAGTAACAATGACACATTTATAAGTCTAAGGTTGCATGTTATTCTATCAATGAGGACATAACAATATATATAATAATAAAATGTACTTATATATATGGCAAGTCTAAAAATTATGACATATATTTATAAGAATGATATGTGTGTGTGTGTGTGTGTGTATGCATATATATATATATATATATATATATATATATATATATATATATATATATATATATATATATATATATATATATATATATATATATATATATGTACACACACACACATAAGAATGAGCTATATAAAAATAATGATTTGTATATATCACTATGATATATAAATTACTATTTTTAGATATTATGGTCTTTTCTTTATAAATAATAAATATATATCACCGTATATATATAAATCATTATTTTTAGATATTTTGTTTTTTGATTTAAAAATTATATATAACAAAGTGTGTATTATGTGTATTTATATTTGTATCCACCTTTATCTATATGCATCATTAGCTTGGAAAGCTATGTTAAAAATAGATGTGTATTAAATATTAGTGCAAAAAATTTGAATTCGATAAGTATTAGTATCGAATTAATAACTATTTACTGGGATCTTTAATTTGTATATTTTAGAGAATATAACTTATAGTTAATTATTGGGTCGATTAATTTGTTTTACACTTAAGATATAAAGTGAACTAAGTTTAGGAAGATTAAATACATATATAAACCATATAAGTTTTTGATGCTGATTTGACTTGGGAAGAGTAAAATATGTATATAGACAAACTATTGATTATAGTACCTGGTCTATTAACTTGAATGTATAGTTATAATGATTGTTGAAATCATATAAACACATTGATTAAAATGACTGATGACATCTACATATAGTAACTACATATTAATTGAGTACTTATATATGGTACATATTATGAATATAATTAGGATGTATAGATGCTCGTATATATGAAAAATATCAATATGAAGACTTAGGTACTTACATATAGCATATAGAGGTTGATTATATTTGTAGTATTATTAATAAATAAAAAATAATCTATAGAATCTTGAGATTCAAGAATCTATAATTCCATGAATGTAGTCTATTAAAAATATAACAAGTTGTTTAAATAAAAGATTATATTTTTGAAAGAATTATGACTTTATTTAATATGACTAGTTATTGAAATTAAGTAGTGTGTACATAAAAATGTTGGACTATGAAATTATTTCTTGTCATAGAATGTACCATATTTGTATCTACTTATGAAAATTAGAGATATGCAGTCTATATATAGATTATACCTAGTTGGTATAAAGAGTATTTTTATGCCTATTATTATTTATGTGATAAATAATACACTAGAGATCCATTCATATGTTTGATGGATTAAATGTATGCATTTTTATTATTCCTATGTTTATCACATTTTATGCCTATTATTATGAAGTAATATGTATAAATCTATTAGTTATATTAATGTTAACTAAATCTTGTATTGTTGGTACTAAGTTATGAGAAAAACTTCACTAGCTTACTAGCATAATTAATATCAAATGAGGGTAATCTGATCAAGTGATGTGTATGAATTTGATCGATCTTAGATATCAATAACTATTGAAAATTTTAGCCAAACAATGTTAGTTAAATATTTTCATTTCATATGTATGATTTACATGTTTGTGTGATATTATGTTAGAATATATTTTATTTATGGTACACATCATATAATAAAAATATTATAATACACAGATACTAGCTTGTCTCTTTGGATTCCCACACTATCACTATTTAATCATCTATGAAGGGAGGGCCATTCCCTGATGGTGGATTGTGTGTAGTGTCTATGGTTTTTAGTTGGTGTAAAAAAACACTTTGACAATACTCTCCCTCTCCACAATAGTACTTATTTTTAGACTACACTTGAGATTACCAAAGATACTAGATTTTGAGAACTCATGCTCCATGGAGCCTTATATCTTATCTATTTTAATGTATATATTATTATTAAAAAATTATATCTAATGTAATACAATTACTTAGTCTTTGTAGAATAATAACAGTGGTTGTATGTTGGTATCATCTATGGCTAGAAAGCTATATTTACTTTCTATATTCAATTATATTTTGTTTCATCTGATGATAGTGATAAATGAAATAAATATGTTATATTCTTAATTTATAGTTAACATACTTAGAATGTTTTATCTAGATTATTAATTATATTCTCATGTTGAAATATAATGAAAGAATATGTTGACTTAATTTTAAAAAAAAATCATGTTATTTTAAGTAGATCTCAGTGGGGATGTTACATGTGGTATCAGAGCTATGGCTCAAACTCTAAGACTTATTGAGTCCACTAATGTTTTGATATTTTTTTGTTTACTATAAAGGAGAATGGTGAAATTGAGAGTATCCAGAGATGGTCCTTCAAATGTTGATGACAATAACCCTCCATTTGATCTTAATCAATATTCCACTGAGAGATTAGATTTTCATAGCCATGAATGAAACTAAGGACCAAATTTCATCCCTGAAGAAATAATTTCATTTCCATAAATAATAATTACACTAGGATGTACTTGAAGATCATTCTATTGATCAAAAAAGCCCTTAGGACATGAGAGCTTGAGTGGCTACATAATTGCTTAGAGATATTAAAAAGTGAATCCACTTAAGTTAGATGGAACTATTTTGGATAATAGAGGTAAATCATGGTTGAATAATATGGATAAGTATTTTGAGTTTCAAAACTACTTTGAGGTCACTAGAGCATTTTGCAAAGCATACTAGTTCGCTAGTAAAGCAATTAAGTGATGGGCCAACAAGAAGTTGGAAAAGAATCTTACCTCAACCACCACTACATGGGAGTAGTTTGTGACATAATTTAGATCATTGTGGCTTCCACAACTATATGTTGATGAGAAGCTTACATATTTTTAAAATCTAAAGCAATGAGACTTACTGGTGAATGAGTATTAGGAGTAGTTCACCAAACCTTTAAATTATTTATCTCAGTACTAGGTAGATGATAGGTTAAGAATTAGGAAGTTTATTATGAAATTAAAATATTAGATTATTTGAGAGGTGGACGTTCATAAACCATCTACCATGGACTAGGTGCTCATGAACGTAGTCAAATAGGAATAGAAGTTAAAATCTCTTGCTCAAGCTAGGGACAAGTTTAAGAAAAAGTTTATAAGATATAAACCAAATTTAAAAAATAAAAAATGGAAGTAGAGGAGTGGAGATTCTAGGAGTCAATTCAAAAAATAGAATGCTAGATTTAATAATAATTCAAGTAACAAGAGATCAAGTAATAATTTTAAAGAAAACTAACAATATGATAGGAAAGGACTACCTAGAGGTTGCTTCATTTATGGAAATGACCATTATGCTCATGAGTGTAATCAAGATAATTATAAGAGCAAAAGTTCTACTCCTTAGTAGAGAACATTTTATCAATGTATTCATATGGCAGTTGATAATCGACAAACCAAATTTTAAGCTTTACTCATAGAACTGTGAGTTCTTTTATTTGAAAATCTATATTTTATATTTATATATACATAGATTAAATAATATTTATAGCTCCTAAAATTATTTTTAATTTACCTATAAGAGCTATAGTAGTGGAACGTACATTGTTAGTATAATATGAGAATGATTCAAAAGTTAAAGTTGACAAATGTTTAGTTGAAGTAGAGATTAGGTTACTCAAATTAAAAATAGTGGTGGATATTTATGTAGTATTAATAGTGTCATATGATGTGATCATAGGAGTCAAGTGGATTGTGAAGCATAAGGCCAAGGTTGTCTGTTATCTAAAGAAGGTTGAGTGTTTAGACAATTTTGAGAATTAGACACAAATTTAGATCAACAAAAGAGAGTTGAGGGTTAGGTAAATTTATGAAATGAATCTCAAGAAGGCTCAAGAAAAGGGTGCCAAGAATTTATTGACAAGATAAATAAAATGGAGGAATCTAAGAAACCATCCCTTGAAGATTATTCATTCCTTAAGAATTTTCATGATGTGTTTCTAGAGGAATTTTTAGGATTGCCTCCTAGATATGAGTTTGATTTATATTTTGATATCATACCTAGATCAAAACCATATTATAAGTCACCATAAAAGATGATAACCAATGAATTAGTTTAATTGAAGTCTCAATTTCCAAGAATTGTTGTCAAAGGGATTAATCAGGACAAGTCTGTTACCATGGGGTGCACCAGTTATCTTCATCAATAAGAAGGATTATACTCTTTAGCATTGTATAGATTATAAAATTTAGAATAAGTTAACTATTAAAAATAGGTATCCTTTAACTTGTATAAATGATCTTTTAAATTAAATGGGGGGATAATAGTCTTTTATAAGATTGATATTATAGTAGGATATCATCAATTGGGGATAATGGATGGGGATATTCTAGAGACAATGTTTAGAAATTCTTATGGGTATTATGAGTTCACAATGTCATCATTTAGGTTGAAAAATGCTTTGACAACATTTATGAATCTTATGAATAATACGTTCATCTATTATTTAGATCATTTTATTTTGGACTTTATTGTTGTAATTCTTATATATTCTAATAATGAAGAGGAGCATCTTAAACATCTGGAACTAGTTTTGTAATTGTTGTAAAAGCATAATTTATATGGAAAATTGTCTAATTGTGCATTTTTATAAAAGAAAGTACAATATCTAGGGCATATTATCTCTACAGATGAAATTTTAGTAGATCTAGAAAAAATAAGAGACATTATGTAATGGTCAACACCAAATAATGTGCATGAATTAAGGAGTTTCATGGGATTAGTAGGTTATTACAAGAAGTTCATTATAAATTTTTCTAAGATAGCTAATTTGATTAAATCTATGCAATGAAAGATCCAAATTTTTATCTAGTTAGATAAATATGAAGTAGTTTTTCAATAATTGAAAAAGATGATTACTTAAACACTAGTACTAAGAGTCCTTGACCCCAATGGTCAATCTTTAGTGATCACATATGCATTGGGGTATACACTAGAAAGAGTCATTATGTAGGAAGGTGCAGTGGAAGATTATGAATTAATGAAGCTTTAGCCTTATGAGGTGAACTATGCCTGTCATAACCTCAAACTTGCATTAGTTGTGCATGTTTTACAAGTTTCAAGGCATTATTTAATGGTAAAATTGTTCCAGATAAAGACTGATAACTTGGGACTCAAGTACATCTTCACCCAACTAAATCTAAATTCTCATCAGAGACACTGGTTAGATCTCTTATCTGATTATGATTATGATTCAACTATATCAAAGGCAAGAAAAATAGATTAGCTTGTACCCTAAGTTATAAGAGGTACATAGTAGTTATGGCTACTATTAGGAGTGATTTTAATGATTGAGTGATCAAATTATTATTAGAAGATGAGTTTTATGATTATTTTAGAAGTGTTATCTGATAATGATCATAATCTTAGGTATAAGGGATTTTGATTAGAGAATGATTGTCTTTTATGATACAATGGAAGGATGTACATACCAAATAGGGAGAATATTAGGAGCACAGTTCTAGAAGAATTGTATAATGCCCCATATTCTAGACATCTAGGAGTACCCAAGCTCATGGCAGAGATTAGACCACTTTATTTCTTGAAGAGAGTCAAGAAAAATGTAGTAAATTTTGTGTCACATTATCTAGAATGTCAGTGAGTGAAATATAAACATGTGCATCCAGATAGATTGGTATATCTACATGATATATCTAAATATAAGTGATAGGTGATCAATTTGGACTTTGCCCAAGGATTACCATTATCATCGAATATGCATGACATGATCTTGGTAGTAGTTGATAAACTCACTAAGGTGGCTCATTTTATACTAGATAATTTGAAAAATGGAGCACATACTCTTGTGAAGAGGTTCATAAATGAGTATATCAGTTGCATGGATTTGTAGGGAAGGTTATTTCAGATCATGATCCAAAGATGACTTATAAGTTATAGGTAACTCTAAATTCAGTTTTGGATACATAATTAAACTTCAATATTGTATATCACCAAGAGACTGATTGTCAAACTAAGTGAGTTAATCTAGTGTTCGAAGATATTCTTTGTAAGTATTACATGGATCAATAGTACAAGTGGGAATATTATCTTCCATTGGCTAATTATACTTATAATAGTTAATACCAATCAACTTCAAATATGGCACCATTTGAAGAATTCTATGAAAGAAGGTGTAGGATACCAATTAGTTGTGATAGGTTAGAAAATAGGGTATTCTTTAGACCTGAGATGCTTTCAAAAATAGAAGATTATGCATATCAAC
>JARHVA010000528.1:17500-122500 GCA_037957365.1 Torreya grandis | reverse complement strand
AATTAAGATGTATAGGTTCTTATATATATTAAAAATATCAATATGAAGTCTTAGGTACTTATATATAGCATGTAGAGGTGTACTTATATCTATAGTATTATTAACTAATAAAAACAAGTTATAGAATCCAAAGGGTTAGGAATCTATAATTATAATAAGTTGTTTAAATAAAAGATTATGTTTTCATAAGAATTATGACTTTATTTAATATGAATGGCTATTGAAATTGAGTAGTGTGTACATAAAAATGATGGATTATGATATTATTTCTTGTCATAGAATAAAATTTATTTGTATCTACTTACAAAAATTAAAAATTTACAATTTATATATAGAGTATACCTGGTTGGTATAAACAATACTTGTTATGCTTATTATTATTTATGTGATAAATAATATAGTAGAGATTCATTCATATGTTTGATGCACTAAATGTATGCATTTTGATTATTTCTATGTTTAGTATATTTTATGCCTACTAGTAGAAAGTAAACTATATGAATCTATTAGTTATATTCATGTTAACTAAATCTCAAATTTCTGGTACTAAATAATGAGATATATTTCACTAGCTTACTAGCATCATCAATGCCAAATGAAGGTAATATAATCAAATGGTGTGTTTGAATTTCATTGATATTAGAGATCAATAAATATTTAAAAATTTAGCCAAAATAATGTTAGATATTGTCATTTCATATATATTATTTACTTATTTGATTGATATCATGTTAGAATATATTTTGTTTATGATACACATCACATATTACAAATATTATATCACTTGTGTACTATCTTGTTCTCTACATTCACACACCATTACTATCTACTCATTTATGAGTAGAGGGCCACTCTATCATGGTGATTGTGTGGGGGATTGATGGTCTATGGTTGATGTGAAACAGTGCTCAGATGATGTTCTCCCTCTCTATAATAGTACCTATTTGGAGATGACACTTGAGATTACCAAAGATACAATAGATTAAGAACCCATGTTCTGTGGAGCCTTGTATATTATAATATAATTATTACTATTAAAAAATTATCTATAATTAAATGTAATTACTTACTCTTTATACATTGACAACAGTGGTTTTATGTTGGTATTAGCCATGGCTAGAAACATGTAATTACTTTTTATATTAAGTTATGTTTTGTTTCATCTAATGATTGTGATCAGTTATAGATAAATGTTATATTCTTAATTTATAGTTAACATATTTATAGTGTTTTATCTAGATCACTAATTATATTCTTGTGATGAAATCTAATACAATAATACACTGATTAAATTTTTTTTAAATGACATTATTCTAAGTAGATCCCAGTGAAAATGTTACATGTAGTATCATAGCTATGACTCAAACTCTATGACTTAATGAGTTTAGTAACATTGTTATATCCTTTTATTTACCAAAAAGTAGATTGGTGAAAGTTGGAGTATCTACAAAGGGTACTTCAAATTTCATTTTCATAACCCTCCATTTAATCTTAATCAATTTGTCACTAAGCAAATAGTAAACTTTGATCATATTATCATAGTCATGAATGAAATCAAGGACCAAATTTTAGTCTTAGAGTAGTAAGTTCATGACCATCAAGAGTAAGTACACCTGGATGTACCTAAAGAGTATCCTACTAAGCAGGAAAGCCCTTAAGATGTTAGAACATAGATAGCTATGAAATTGGCTAGAGATATGAAAAAAGTGAATCCACCTAAGTTTGATGAAACTATTTTAGGTGATGAAGCTGAACCATGGTTGATTGAGATGGAGAATTATTTTGAGATTTGAAACTACTTTGAGTTCACTAAAAGACTTTGTAGAGCATACTAGTTGGATGGTGAAGGAGCTATGTGATGGACCAACAAAAAATTAGAAATGAATCTTAAATCAACCACCACTGCATAGGAGGATTTTTTTGAAATTTTTTAGATCAAGATGGATTTCACAGCTATACTTTGACTAGAAGATTATATATTTTCAAAATCTAAATTAAGGAGACCTATCGATGAATGAGTACTAAAAGTAGTTCACAAAACTTCTCAAGTTTCTACCTCAGTACCAGGCATATGATAGGTTCAAAATTAAGAAGTTTATCATGGGATTAAAACCCCAAATTGATGGAGAGGTGGATGTTCATAAACCATATACCATTGACTAGGTCTTTGATAAGGTATTCAAATAGCTATAGAAGCTGAAATCTATTACTTAGCCCAAGGAAAGGTTTAAAAGAAAGTTTGGAAGTTATAAATCAACTTTTAAAAATAATATCTAAAATAAAAAGAGTTGAAAATATATGATTCAATTCAAAAATTAGAATTCTAGATTCAACAATGGTTCAAACAACAAGAAATCACCCAATGGTTTCAAGCGCAGTTTCAAGGAAAAAAAACAATCTAATTCGAAAGGATGACTTAGATGTTACCTCATTTATGGAGGTGAAAATTATGATCATAAGTGTACCCAATATAAGTCTAATAATAAATTTTCAACTCCTTATTAGGGAACATTTTAGTAACATATTTATACGATAGTTGATAATCAACAAGCTAAAATCTAAGTTTCACCCACACAGCTATCAGGTGTTTTGTTTGAACATCTATTTTCTATTTATATATATACAGGGGCTATAATTTTTTTTATAGATCTTAAAATGATTTGTATGTTATTTATAATAGCTAGATTAATGGTAAATACATAATCTGGGCAATAAAGGAATGATTCAAAAGTCAAAGTTGACAAGTTTTTAGTTGAAGTAGAGATTAGGTTGCCTAAATTCACAATATTAGTGGATCTTTATGTAGCACCACTAGGGTCATATGATATGATCCTAGAATTCAATTTTTTTATGAACCATAAGGTCAAGGTTGATTTATATATAAAGAAGGTTGAGTGTTTAGATGATTTTAGGAATCAAATAAAATTTAGGGTGAGAAAATAGAGTTGAGGCTTAGGTAAATTTTTGCAATGCAACTCAAGAAGGACCAAGAAAAAGGGTGCCAAGAATTTATCATCAAGATAAATGAAATGGAGTAATCTAAGGAACCATCCCTTGAAGATTATTCATTTCTTAAGAATTTTCATGATGTGTTTCCATAGGAATTGCCAGGATTGCTTCCCAAACATGAGTTTGATTACTCTATGATATCATACCTGGATTAGAACCATAGTCTAAGGCACTATACATAATGGAAACCATTGAATTAGTTGAATTGAAGGATCAAATCTAGGAATTGTTATCAAAGGGGTTGTTCAGGCCAAATGTGTCATGATGTGGTGCACCATTTTTATTCATCAATAATAATGATGGCACTCTTCTGATTTGCATAGATTAAAGAATGATAAATAAGGGAACTATCAAAAGTAGATATTCGCTACCTCTTATAGATGATATTTTCAATCAAATATGAGGAGAAAAATTATTTTCTAAGATTGATATTAGAGTAGGGTATCATCAACTGAGGATAAAAGATGAGAATATTTTAAATATAATGTTTATAACTCATTATGGGCACTATGAGTTCATAGTTATGCCATTGGAGTTGAAAAATGCTCTGACAAAATCTATGAATCTCATGAACAATGTGCTTAGAGACTATTTATATCATTTTGTATTGGTTTTTATTGATGACATTATTATATATTTTTAGAATGAAGATAAACATCTTCAACATATGGAACTAATTCTACAAAGGTTGTGAAAGCACAAGTTATATGGAAAATTTTCTAAGTATGATTTTTTCCAAAAGAAAGTACAATATGTAGGGCATAAAAAGTATAATATCTAGGGCATATTATCTTTATGGATGAAATTTTAGTAGAATCAACAAAATAAGAGCCATTACGAAATGACTGGTGCCAAATAATATGTATGAGGTAAGAATTTTCATGGGATTAGCAAGTTATTTCAAGAAGTTCATTCTAAATTTTTATAAGATAGCTAATACAATTACCTCTCTACAATGAAAGAATAAAAGTTTTATTTGGTCAGATAAATGTGAACCAAGTTTTTAGGAATTGAAAAAGAGACTTATTTTAGCATCAATACTAAGCATCTCTGATTCTAATGGTCATTTTTAGTGATCACATATGCATTAAGATATGGACTAGGAGGAGTCCTTATGCAGAAAGGTGCAATGGTAGCTTATGAATCAAATAAGTTGAAGCCTTATGAGGTGAACTTAACCTTCATGTATTATAACTTGTAGTAATTGTGTATAATTTGCAAGTTTGGAGGTATTATTTGTTGAAAAAATAATTTGTGCTCAAGACTAATAAATTGGGACTCAAGTACATCTTCACTCAACTAAATCTGAATGCTCATCAAAGATGTTGGTTAGAGTTCTTGTCTGATTATGATTTTAGTATCAACTATATCAATAGAAATAAAAATAGAATAGCTAATGCCTTAAGTCGTAGGAGGCACATACCAACTATGGCTACTATCACAATTACTTTTAGGGATTAAGTTATTGAATTATCACTAGGAGATGATTTCTACAAGTAGGTCAGAAAATTATTATCTTACAATACTTAGAATCTTAGGTATAAGGGATTCAAATTTGAGAATGATTATCTTTTAAGATACTATAGAAGGATGTATGCACTAGATAAGGAGAATCTGAGGAGTACAATACTCAAAGAAGTGCACAATGCCTCATATTTAGGACATCCAAGAGTAACCAAGCTCATGGTAGAGCTCAAATCGCTTTATTTGTAGAAGAGAATCAAGAAAGATGTGCAATTTATGTTATGTTATCTAGAATGTCAGTGAATGAAAGTTGAACATGTGCATCATGTTGGATTTCTATATCCACAAGATATACTAGAATGGAAATGGTAGGTGATCAGTATGGACCTTGTCCAAGGGTTATCACTGTCATAAAATAGGCATGACATGATCTTAGTAGTAGTTAAAAAATTAACTAATGAAGATTATTCTATACCAAATAATTTCACAGATGATGTACCTACTCTTACGAAGATGTTCATAAAGGAATTATATCAGTTGCATGGATTTCTAAAGAATATAATTTCTAATTGTGATCCCAAGATGAATTCTAAGTTTTAGGATACTCTGAATTCAGCGTTGGGTACACAATTAAATGTTAGCACTACATATCACACAAAGACTAATGGTCGGACTGAGTAAGTTAATAATGTGTTAGAGGATCTTCTTTCTATGTATTGCATGGATAAGCAATACTCATCTGTGAAGGGAGGGTCATTCCCTTATGGTGGATTGTGCATGGATCGATGGTTCATAGTTGGTGTAGAAAAACACTTGGATGATGCTCTCATTCTCTATAACAGTACTTATTTGGAGACTACACTTGAGATTGCCAAAGATAATAGAGTTAGGAAACACATGATCCATGTATCTTTGTATTTTGTATCTTATAATGGATTTATTACTATTGAAATATTATCTATGATGAAATGTAATTACTTACTCTTTATACATTGACAATAGTGATTACATGTTGGTATCAGTCATGGTTGGAAACCTATAATTACTTTCTATATTTATTTATGTTTTGTTTCCTTTGATAATATTGATCAATGATAAATAAATGTTGTCTACTTAATTTACAGTTAACATATTAAAAATGTTTGATTTAAATTACTAATTAAATTATTACAATTAAATATAATTAAAAAATATATTAATTAAATTAAAAACAAAAATCCAATTATTCTAAATAAATCCAAGTAGAAATGTTACACCTAATATTAACTTTTTATAGCTATGCCAATATTTTCTTAAAGATAATGTTCATTGATGTTATTTTTCTACAACGTTGTAGTCCATAAAAAGCCTACGAATTCTATAGAGGGGTTATCTCAATCCCTTTGGTGCAAAACACTACAATTTATTCAACCCCGTGAATCTTAGGACCTGATGAGAGGGACCATCCTGCGCTGAGCGTGGATTTTAAGAAATCAAGATTTAATTGTAGGCAACTTTAAAGCTTAAAAAGCGGACAAAGGAATTAAGAATAGCTATCGTCTACTTGTAAAGATCAAGCAGATAATGAAAAAGCTAATGAAGTTGAGGACTCACATCATAAAATAGGGAAATAAATAATTTTGTGGATACACACCGAACATAAGTCTTCTTAACCTCTTTAAAAAAATTTAAAATGACAATGGCGATACTCTCAATCCGCTTAGGTGCGACACAGTTGCTGGCTTCCCTTGGCTGACAGCGTGCCATTGGTTTTATATTTTTATTATCTGCGTTGAGAAGATGCCGACCAAATTTGGAAATTTAAATTACATCAAAAGACCAAGAAGGGCTGAAAGCTGAAGTAAGAAAATTATATCGATAAAATAATAACGAGCCACCACCCATTCAGTGTTATTGGTTGAATGACATAATTTAAGATATTAAAATATAATATACTTTAATCGTTATTTATTTTATTTTTAATTTTTTCCTTGCCACAGGTTGCACATTTTGGGTGTAATAAATATATTAGATATTTTAAGTATATTATATTTTTTTCACAATTTATGAATATTTATTTGTTTGTTTATTTCAATATCACACCTCAAGTCTCACATTTTAGGTATTAAATCTATTTCCCCCAAACTATATGAGGAGGATATTAAAGGGGAATGTAAACCATTTGTATTATGAGAAAGATTAAAATTCTAATGGCAAGGAGACCCAAATTAATGTAGTGGATGAGATAAGTATAATATTGTTTGGGTTGAGATTTGTGTTATGTTGAGTGATTTTATTTTTTATAATTTTGAGGTGGTAATTGAGTATTGAGAGTATTGGAAAAATATAAGTTGTAGTTTATTATTATTATTATTATTATTATTATTATTATTATTATTATTATTATTATTATTATTATTATTATTATTATTATTATTATTATTATTAATGAGTTGTTTAATCAATTTATTATAGAAATCATAGTTACTTACCGATGTATATCTTTACATGAAATATTTTGTACAAGTTTTTTACTATATTTAAAAAAAATTGTCAAAGTTAAGATTTTGTGTTTTCAAATTATATTGGCCAAGTTATGTTTGAGACTAAGATTTATGAACTCAAAACCTAAATGTAGTGCTTAGTTGTTTCCATGTAATTGTATTATAAGGCAATAATAATTGTATAATTGTTGTAAGGTCTTATAGCAAACATTGCATGACTCAAGTTAATGGGGAATGAATATGTTTACACATTTGATGTGAAAAATAAATAGGAAGTCAAGAATGTGTATATGTCATAGGGAATTGAAGTTTCCTTGAATTCGCATTTTATGTGTAAAGGTCAACAAAAACAAGGCTTGAGCCAATATCTCATAAGGTCTCTAAAAACATGGGGGGCATCACATGTGTTAACTACTTTTGGCCCAAATGTTATTATTAGAAAGATATATTTAAAGTGTCAAGGGCATTGTGTTTATGCTACAATTATGTAATTTCATGTCCCATCTATTATACATTGTTGACATTGCATATGGTTTGTTGTCGATTATCATCAATTATTATTTTTAAGTATCCACCTTCCATAGAGATATTAATATGCAATGGCTCTTGTTGAGGATGCTTCCTAGTTATTTTAATTGCAAATGACACCTTTATAGGGCTTGATGTTTTTTTTTGGTGTTTTAAAATCTTTTTAAGGCCTTCATCATAGAATTTTTGAATCTTTTTTTGGCATTGATTGTGTTTTTTGATTATATAATAACCATAATATGTCTTGCCTTATTGATTTAAAAATTTCCCCAAAGTGTGATGTCAAGTAAATGGTAGTTTGATAAGATTATGATTATGTAATAAATATAATAGTGAGTTTGGTGAATCTTGAAGATTTTTTACTTGTAATGTTGTCAAAATCATAGAATTTTTCATCTCCACATTGTTCACTACATTATGTGATTCCATATGTTTCCAAATCTTATTGGTGTTTATTGTTGGTTAAACTTGGTATGTTATAGTTTTACAACTATTCTTCACACTTAGGATATAATCATGATCTATCATTGTTGAATTTCCTTTATTCCCAAAAGATTTTGTCTTTGTAGTAGTTTCTGATATGTCATTATTTATAATATTTGAATCATCTAAATGTGTTCCAACTCTAACATATGTAAATAAGGTCTGAGTTAAGTATTCCTCTGATAGTTTGAAGTATAAATTTCATATCTAATCAATTATCATATCTATCATGTTGATATATTAATCACCACTATCATTATAATTTTTAATTATCTCATCTTCATATTCTAAGTTCACTAGTAAAGGGAGATCATGAATAGGTTATGGTTATTTCAAATTAATTTTCAGCTCTTTCTATATCATGGATGTTGATGTTATAATTGGTTATTTTTTATTTTATTTTTATATTTGATTCATCCACCTCATATGTGTGCATAATAACTACTGAAATAGTCTATGATGGAGAAATAATGGTATGATTTTCCAGCTATGATTTTGATTGATCCTTGTTTGTAGATTTGCATGAATTTGAAATATATGAAAGGATATTCATCTATATTTTAACTATATGAATAGCCTTCATTAATATTAAAAACATCTATTTAATATCGATGGTTTTACTTGTATAACATATATCCATGATCATCATAAAATTAATTTATAATGTAAATAATTAGACATGTCATTGAAAATGGTAGATACTATTTTGTGAACTAATTTCACATCCAATGAGATGGATCCAATTAATTGAGGTAGAGTGTTATTAAATCATGTTATACTTTGATCTAATTTTTGAATAGTATCCATGGTAATCTATAGTAATTGTAATAGGTAGTGTTATAAATGTTTAATCTAGAATCATTATCTACCGATACATGCTTGACCAAGCTATGTTTCACTTAAAATTGAATGATTAAGGGAAATTTTCATTGTATTACATGTTGTGTGGTTAGATCTTCTTTATCAAAGATGATAAATTTGTTATTTCCCTTGAATGTATACATTACAAAAGGAAATGATGTAGGTTATTTATCATTGGGTAATGTTGTTTTTTTTAATGCCTTACATAACATATCTTTATAGATCCTTAATACTTTAAGTAATTCCAACATAAATTCTTTAGCATATGTATTATTTAATTTTTTGATGATGTCATAACATTTATGTTGGTTGGATTATCTTTTGGGATGAAGTGGTAGATGAGGAGGAACATGTTGACTACCTTCATTATACTACACATGATGAGGAACCCTACCTCATATATTGTTATCATGTACCACAAAATAGAAAATAAGTCATGGGTGAATAACATGAGCATGATGGTGGATAACACAACTTTGAGGACTTATGGGAGGAGAAAAAATGGGGTCATTGGTCATGTCCCCTTTTTCGTGGACATTGACAGACTTGATGATTAGCCTATTATGCGACCTTCGTAGGCTAATAGGATGGATAGAAGGTCATGATGGAGATTGGCTTGGCTTCGATTTGTAGAATTCCTATAGTTGGCTTTTATTCAGGTTATTTCAGACACATTTGGCCTAAGCTCCTATTATTTAGTGATATTTGACATGCGGCAGAGCACCTTTATTTTGGTATGGTCATGTGCGGAATCACTCCCTAGTTCACTAGCTTCAAACGGTTCGAGGATCTGACATGTATTGAGGGAGATATTAATATTTGATTGATTTAATCAAATATTAATTATTTAACCTATTTTTAATTAGAAACCCTAATTCTAATTTAAGAAACCCTAATTAGGGCAAGCATATCTTTTTGAGGGTATAAGGGTTTCTCATGGAGGCCATTATTAATTATGCATTGATTATTGATTTTGATATTGAAGAAATTCTTCTGTGAAGACTGAGCCAAGGGTTCCAGGATTCCATTTGCAGTGGAGAATGTCAACTCTTCATTGTGTGTGATTTAGAGGCTGTGAAATATCAGCTAATCTATTGCCAAATTGAGAGATAGCTTCATACAGAAGTTATCACAGAGGTTCATAGATTTGAGAGGTAACTTCATACAGAAGTTGTCACAGAGCTTTCCAGGTATTTATTTATTATGTTTTTGATTCAATAAATTATACAGATTGAGATCTTCTATATTAGAGCCACATATCTTCAAATCAGGGGTTGAAAATAGATAGGTTGTGCTTAATTGGCAGTCATACGAAGTCCGTACAGGTCTGTACAGATCCACGTAGACACCGACTTTGGCGACTGTGTGTTCGACACAGCAGGCCGAGACCTTCCAGATTCAAGCTTGATTACCAAATTTGCAAAAAGACAAGGGTTTTAAGACTGTATTTTCATATTCTGTATATGCATGATAGAGAACAACTATTTTAATCATCTGGATGAATAATAAGATCTTTGATTGGTAGATAAGAGATTTACTGTGGTTTATTGTTTATCTAAATTTATTTTGCAAGATTGTATCTTTGTTCAGAACTATTTGTGTTTCTATATGCCCTATTGGAAGGGGATATTATAGTTGTTCAGATTTTTTGCTTATAAAAAAGGAGCCCCTAAGTAAGGGACATCACATCATTTCATTACATGAGAGGTCCAGTGGTAACTATAGCATCTTAGATTGTATGTTACCATGATAGGATTATAGGAAGACTTAGGATTCTTAACTAGTAAATTTAACCTTGTTATTGAATTTTGATTTGATCTTTGTTACCCAATTTCTTGCATAATTTAGCTAAATAAGACACACTATCCATGTATGATAATATGAAAAAAATAGTTTCATTACTTATGTTCATCACTAATTTTCATTTAACATGGCCATGATTAATCTATATTTCTTGGAAAAAATCACAAATCAAGTTCAAAAATAAAAACCTAAGGCTAAACTTTGAAACCCTATAAGGATGAAATTAATGGAAAACCTTTTGTTTTTGCGTCGTTTGACATGTGTATGGAATCACCAATACGTATTAACTTAATTTTTATTAGTGGAGGAGATTAATATAATTAATTTTTGTTTGAGATCGATTCTTATGATTTGAAAAAGTTATATGCTAAATATTAAAAGTAGTAAAGATATAATGGTAATTATCTTTTCTTGATTAATATTTAATGTGGCTATATAATGGAAGTGAAAATTAGGGATAAGCAAGCTTGGCATTCATTCAGTTTTGAAATTAAATCGACGTCTATGTTGGGTTGGTTCCATAGGATTTTGTTAGTATTGTCAGTTGATAATAATGTTATGGTCAGTAATGAACTTATAGTAATTAGGGAACAATGATTACATAAATACATGTGGATATATTTACTTTATACATTTTTTTAATTGTGAGCCCTAAAAAATCTCATAAATATAGAAATCAACCTCCTTTGTGTTGGATCCTTATATTTTCTTGTGACAGCAATAAACTTTTAAAAATGAGGGAATTATAATTGGCTGAGATGATTCTAATCACCCCCTCCTGATGATTAAATATTTCTTACATATTCAACAGTACAAGGAAGTAAATAAATCCATAATTAGTTATTGTACATAGATTTATTTAAGAAATATGATCCTTCATTATGTGTATGTAGCTAATGATTGGATTTGGTCTATGGTGTCCCTTATTTTTTTTCTTCTTTTGAGTTATTTAAAATTTCATTCTAACTTATCTTAGTGATAGGTATACAAATTGGGACAAAAAAGGAATATTTTCCTAGTTTACAATAGTGTATAGATGTATATCAGATAAGTTTTAAGTTCCTTTTGAATGAGTTATTGATTTATTTATATGTGGATCCATGTGAATAATTACTCACACCACTTCTATGTTAATATTATGGGCTAACCTTTAGGATAGTTTTGATTTAATAAAATAATCATTATTGGGATCAGGTCAGTCCTGATTGGAGTAGTCTGTATCAATTGGTAGTACTGAACAAGTATGGTGACATAAAATTATATATAGGAAAATTTAATTTATATTTTAAATATATATTTGTAAGATATTTATAAATTTTGGAAGAAAGAGTGAGATTCATGTAAGTGTCTAACAACATAGTAGAAGGGTTGTCTCATAAGATTACATGCATGAGTGAGAAAATGCTAGAAAATATTTTTTTATGAGGCTAAGAAGGGATCAAAGATGAAGAAAGAAAATTATATAGGTAAAATAGTAACGTTCCACGACCCATTCAGTGTGATTAGTTAAATAAAATAATTTAAGATATTATAATATAATATACATGAAATATTGTTTATTCTATTTTTTATTTTTTCGTTGTCACACGAAGCACTTTTTGGGTTTAATATATTTATTACATATTTTAGCTACAATATATTTATCTCACAACTTATGAATATTTATTTATGTTTTAGTTTCAATGTCATAGCTAAATCTCACATTTTAGGTATTAAAATTATTTTTCTCAGCCTATATAAGGAGGATGTCAAAAGGGAATGTAAACCATTTTTATTATGAGGAATATTAAATTCTAAAGGGAAGGAGACATAAATTAATAAGGTGCATGAGATAAGTAAAATATTGTTCAGATTGAAATTTGTGTTATGTTGAGTGAACTTATCTTTTATAATTGTGAGGTGGTAATTGGGTATTGAGAGTATTGTAAAAATATAAGTTGTAATTTATCATCATATATATCTATAGAGAGATTTTTTTAAATTATTAGGATAAAATTTTATTTAATAATGAGTTGTTTAATCAATTTAATATAGAAATCATAGTTACTTATCGATCCATATCTCTAAATGAAATATTTAATATTTTTTTGTTTGAAAGATTGTATTGAAGGATTTAAGAAATATTTTGTACAAGTTTTTCACTATAATTTATAAATTTTCAAAGTTAATATTTTTTGTTTCCAAATTATATTCACCAAGTTATGTCTTAGACTAAGATTTATGAACTCAAAATCTAAATGTCGTGCTTAGTTTTTTCTCTGTAATTATGTCGTAAGGTGATAATAATCACATAATTTAATAAGGTCTTATAGCAAACATTGCATGACCCAAGTTAATGGGGAATGAATATGTTTACGCATTTGCTGTGAAAAATAAATAGGAAGGAAGGAATGTGTATATGAAATAGTAAATTGGAAAACTAGGGTTGATCCAATATCTCATAAGTTCTCTCAAAATATGGGGGCCATCACATGCGATGACTGTTATTGGTCCATATGCTATTGGTAGAGAGATATATCAAACAAGTCTTGGCCTTTTTGTCCATGATATAATTAATGTAATGGAATGCCCTAGTTGTTATATGTTGTTGACATTGCATATGGTGTGTTTTCAATAATCATTAATTATTATTTTTTTAGTATCCACCTTTTATATAGATATTAATATGAAATGTCTCTTATTGAGTATGCTTCCTGGTTATTTTGATTTTAAATGGCACCTTTATGGGGATTGATGTTTTCTCTTATCTTTGATGTTGTAAAATCCTTTTAATGCCTTCATACTTGAATATTTGAATCTTTTTTGGCACTTCTTCACAATGATTAATGTCATGTTTTTTAATTATATAATAATCATAATATGTCTTGCCTTCTTGATTCAAAAATTCCCCCATAGTTTGATGTCAAGTACATGATATTTTGATTAGATTATGATTGTGTAATAACTATAATAGTGTGTTAGGTGAATCTTGAATATTTTTTACTTGAAATATTATCAAATTCATACAATCTATTATGTCGACATTTTTCACTAAATTATGTGATTCTCTATGTTTCAAAAGCTTATTGGTAGTTACTATTCATTACACTTGGTATGTGACTATTTTATAACTACTCTTTACATTTAGGATATCATCATGACCTATCATTATTTCCTTTCCTTTGTACCCCAAAAATTTTATTTCTTTACTAATTTTTTATATGTCTTATTTATAATATTTAAATCATCTAAATGTGTTATAGCTTTAAAATGTGTGAATAGGGTATGATTCAAGTATTCATTTGATAGTTTGAAGTTTAAATTTTGTATCTAATCATCTATCATGTTGATGTACTCATCA
Organism: Torreya grandis; assembly: GCA_037957365.1. NCBI lineage: Eukaryota > Viridiplantae > Streptophyta > Pinopsida > Cupressales > Taxaceae > Torreya > Torreya grandis. The sequence continues at coordinate 108,529 of JARHVA010000528.1, read as the reverse complement.
TCACTATCATAATAATTTGTAATTATTCCATCTTGATATTCTAATTTCACTGGTAAAGGGATATCATGAATAGGTTGTGGCTATTTAAAATTAATTTTTAGCTCTTTCTACACCATGGATGTTTATTTTATAATTGGTTCATTTTTATTTTTATATTTGATTCTTCCACCTCATATTTGTGTATAATAACTATTGGAACTGTCTATGATGGAGAAATAATGGTATGATTCTCCAACTAAAATTTTAATTGATCCTCATTTATAGATTTTCATGAATTTAAATTATATGAAAGATCTCTATCTATCTTTTAACAATAAGAATAGCCTTCATGCATATTAAATACATCTATTTAATATCAATGTTGTTACTTGCATAACATGTATCGATGATCATCCTAACACTAATTTATAATTTAAATAATTAGAGATGACATTGAAAATAGTAGGTATTATTTTGTGAACTAATTTCAAATCTAATTAAATGGATCGATTTATTTGAGGTAGAGTGTTTTTATATCATGTTATGCTCTGATCTAATTTTTTAATGGTATCCATGTTAATCTCTAGTAATTGTAATAGGTAGTGTTAAAAAAATTTAATCTAGAACCACTATCTACTGATACATGCTTGACCAAGCTATGTTTTACTTAAACCTGAATGAATAGAAGAAAATTTTATTGTATTACATGTTATGTGGTTAGATCTTATTTATCAAAAGTGATAATTTGTTATTTCCCTTGAATGTGTACATTTTGAAATGAAATAATGCAGGTTGTGTATCATTTGGTAATATTTTTTCTTTTCATGCCTTTGATAACATATCTATATAGACCCTTAATCTTTTGAGTAATGCCAACATAGAAATATTAGCAAATGTATTATTTTTTTTATTATGACATAACCTTTATGTTTATTAGATTATATTTTGAGATGAGGTAGTAGTTGAACAGGAACATGTTGACTACCTTATTTATACTACACATGATGTAGAACCCTACCTCATCTATTGTTAACATGCACTAAAAAATAAAAATAAAGTCATGGGTGAATAATGTGAGCATGATGGTGGGTATTACAACATTGAGGACTTATTTAAGGCATCTAGTGGTAACTATAGGCATTTTAGATTAGATGTTACAATAATAGGATTATAGGAAGGCTTAGGATTGTTAACTAGTAAATTAACCTTATTACTGAATTTATATTTGATATTTGTTACCCAGTTTCTTATATAATTTAACCAAATAAGATACACTATCCATGTATGATAATATGAAAAAAAATTAATTTCGTTACTTATGCTAACCAATAATGTTCATTTACCATGGCCATGATTAATGTGTATTATTAGGAAAAAATCACAAATCAAGTTTGAAAATAAAACCCTAAGTTTAAAATTTGAAAGCCTATAAGGATGAAACCTTGAGGGAAAACATATGGTTTTTGCATTGTTTGACATGTATATAGGCTCACCAAGACATATATTAACTTAATTTTTATTTATGGGTAAGATTAATATATAACTTTTTAATGTAATTTAGATCATAGATATGGATTTCAAGTATATATTTAAATATAAAGGTGAGATTGATTCTTATGATTTGATAAGGTTATATGCTACATATTGAAAGTACTAAAGAGATCATAGTACTTATCTTTTCTTGATTATGTTTTTATGTGGCTATATAATAGAAGCAAAAATTAGGGATAAGCAGGTCAAGTGTTCATTTAGTTTTGAAACTAAATCGATGTCTATGTTGGGTTAGTTTTATAGGATTTAGGTAGTATTATCATTAGATAATAACCTTATGGTCAATATTTACCTAAGAGGAAGTAGGTAATAATGAATACATAAATATGTGTGGATTATATCTTTAGATTACATGTGTTTTTAATTTTGAAGCCTAAAAATTATCATAGATATATAAATCAACCTCTTTTGTGTTATTTTAAAATTATGATCCTACTCTATGTGTTTGTAGCTAATGATTGGATTTGGTACATGAAATACCTTAGTTTTTATTTTTTTATTTTGATTCATTTAGACTTGGATTTAGTCTTGTCCTATTTATATGTATAAAACTTGGGATGAAAAGGGAAAATTTTACTAGTGCACAATAGTATATAGATGTATATTAAATAAATTTGATGTTATTTTTGAATGAGATCTTAATTTGTTTATATGTGGATCCAATTGAATAATTCCTCATGCTACTACCATGTTAAGATTATGGGATAACCTCAAGGATAGTTTTGATTTAACAAAATAGTTTTTATTTGGAGTAGGTCAGTCTTGACTAGATCAGTCAATATCAACTAGAGGTACTAACCAAGTATGGTGAACTAGGCTTATATAAAGGAAAATTGAACTGAGAGTTTTGAGATATCTTTGTAAGATATTTATATAGTTTAGAATAAATATTGAGATTCATGAAAGTGTATGACAAAAAAATACAAAGATTGTCTCATATAATAACATGCAAGAGTGAAAATATGGTAGATTATGACCATATATGTGTGCTAAATTAATTTATGGTAAATTTGTGTCAAACTTATCATTTTCATGTTTTGAAGACCATATTTTAATATATAAAAATGCCCCCTTTTATTCTAGTAATGACTAAAATGATAAAAAAATAAATGATTGTGTATTACATAATTTTTAATCTATGAGATGGGTCTAGATATACAACATTGCCCCAATAAAACATGTAATTAAAATGAATTAGTTAATGTCAAAATATTAAATATGAAATATCAAATTGAAAATTGGAATGGAAAGGATTAGAATAAACTTTTTACTCAAAACCATGTTTCCCTTGCAAGTTATTGGAGATGATGATTCCATCTCGAAGCATTAGACATTTGGGGTGATTATGCCCAAAACATGTGTAACTATATAGGATATTTAGTTATGGATTCAACATGCACCAATGATATTGAATGTGGGGAAAACTAATAAACATACTAACCTAAATATATATTCATGAAAAATAGATATAACCATGTGGCTAGGATAACTCAAATAAATCACTATCTTGGTAAATGATATAACTAATCATGCAATATTCATTCATATAAATTAAATCAACCACTTAAAATGGTTTAAAGATTCACTTTTAATGTTTTGATCTATTTCAATCAATTTTTATCCATATAAAAAAATACATAATCGAAATGGAATGAATTGTGTTCATTCCCCAACCATGTATACATGTTTGATTGTGCAGTTTCATGAAATATTGAATGTAATGCATGATTGAAAGAAAATGAATAATTACTATGACCCCATTATGACTAAAAATATAATAAGTGTGATTTTAAATGATATAAATTTCCCATTCAACTATAACTTTCTTAATGTATATATGATCACAAACTAGTATCATGTTGCCTAAATCAATGCTAATTTATATACAATGTTATGAATCTATATGTTTAATCTGATAACATCTCTCTCTCTCTCTCTCTCTCTATATATATATATATATATATATATCTGTGTGTATGTATATATGTGTATATATATATATATATATATATGTATATATATATATATATATGTATATATATTTATATATATGTATATATATTTATATATATATATGTATATATATATATATGTATATATATATATATATGTATATATATATGTGTGTGTATATATATATGTGTGTGTGTGTGTGTATATATATATATATATATATATATATATATATATATATATATGTATATATGTATGTATATATGTATATATATGTATATATTTATATATATGTATATATATATATATATGTATATATATATATATATATATGTATATATGTATATATATATATATATGTATATATATATATATATATATATATATGTATATGTGTGTGTGTGTGTGTCTATGTATGTGTATATGTATATGTATATATATATATATATATGTATATATATATGTATATATATATATATATGTATATATATATATATATATATATATATATATATATATATGTATGTATGTGTGTGTGTGTGTGTGTGTGTGTGTGTGTGTGTATGTATATATGTATATATATGTATATATATATATATATAGATATATATATATATATATATATATATATATATATATATGTATATGTATATATATATATATATATGTATATATATATATATATATACATATCTATATCTATATATATATACACATATATACATATACATATATATATATATATATATACACATATCACTCTTTCTAGTGGTGTGTGTGTGTGTGTTTGTATTTATATGTGTATGTTTGTGTCTATATGTCTTTTTTTCTCTATATGTTTGTGTGCATGAAAACCTATAATATTTTTCATATGAGCTACTGTCAATATACCGATGCATATGAACTCAAGTCTATATGAATCTATGTTTAAGTGTTTGTAAAGTGAATGCATATACACAACATATAGACATATACATTATATCAATGTTACAATATATATCATTTATTTGACCCAATCTAATATCTAAACCATCTAAATTTATAAAATTGGTACATTAATATTAGTATTTACTCATGGAATCTTATGTCTTTATGACAAGCCCATTATAATTCTCCCTTTCAAGATGAGGGACATATCTTGTAAGTCACTCATCTCAAAACAAGATTTAAATTTATCATGTCATTTTTAATTATATCATCATTTAATATCATTTGATCATGTGGATAATATGTTTTAATAGTGTGATATCCCCTTCAAACAGGGAATATAGAAACACAAAAGCTCTGATACCATTGTAATGTCCCTTCAGATACCAAAACAAAAGCTCTGAATTACTTATCTGTATTTCTACAAAATATCTTCAAATAGATAAATAAATCACAGTATAATCTCTTATTTATTTGCTCATATGTTTACAATAGAGGACCTCTGTCAGGTATACAATGAATATTGAAAATACGGCCTTAATACCCTGAGTATTCCACAAAGTTGGGAAATAAACTTGGATCGGTACATCTCAGCCTGCTATGTCGAACACATAGTCACCGGCGTCGGTCGATATACTACTGACGTCGGTCTCTGTCGGTCCTTTTCTGTCGACGTCGGTCTTCAGTCGGCCGATGTCGGTCACTAGGAATCTCTGTCTGCCAAGGTCAGTATCTGCGTGGATCTGTATGGACCTGTACAAACTTTGTACAGCTGCCAATAAAGCACAACCTATCTATTTTCAACCCCTGATCTGAAGATATATGGATCTAATACAAAAGATCTCTATCTGTATAATTTATTGAATAAAAACTAAATAAAGAAATACCTAGAAAGCTATGTGAGAACTTCTATATGAAGTTACCTCTCAAATTTGTAAACCTATGTGATAACTTTTGTATGAAGTTATCTCTCAATTTGGCAATAAATCAACTAATATCTCACAGCCTCTAAATCGCACACAATGAAGAGTTGATGTTCTCCACTGCAATGGAATCCTAGAACCCTTGGCTCAATCTTCACAGAAGAATTCTTCAATATCAAAATCAATAATCAATGAATAATTCCAACTCTCTCCCATGAGAAACCCTTATACCCTCCAAAGGTGTGCTTGCTAAAATTAGATTTCCTTAAATTAGACTTAGGGTTTCTTAAATTAGAATTAGGGTCTTAAAATTAGACCAAATAATTAATAATTAATTAAAATTAGACCAAAGAATTAATATTTGATTAAATCAATCAAATATTAATATCTCCCTTAATTCATGTCTGAAAGAGCCCGAACAAAAACCAACTGGAAAAATTCTGCTAAACGAAGCCAAGCCAATCTCCATCAAGACCCTCTAACCATCCTATCAGCCTATGAGGGTCACATAATAGGCTAACCATGAACTCAGAACATGTCAACTAAAAAGGGGACATGACAAATAGTAATGTTTAAATTGTACAAGTAATGTATGTAACATATAAAATCTAGGGGATGTAATTGTCATGTACATATAGATATATTAATGAATCCTGTAGTATAATCATTTATAAATAAGAATACACATTACCTCTTCATGATGTAAGTCATGGAACCCCTCAATGCTAGTAAACTCAATATCGATAAGTGATTGTGTAACATTAAAAACTCATACAAGCGATAAAATATGTTGTAACAAAAAAATAAAGGGCCACATGTATAAAGCCATAAAAATTTCACAGACAATTGACATCAAGTATGCTTCATCAATCAAGGACAATGGCCACACATAGTAGTCAAACACAAAGTAATGTATCATGTGAAAGATTAATAACATAAATGGATCATAGTACATGGAACCAGTCTACATTATCCATATATAACAATCTAACATCATAATATAATGTATATAATGTATCACTATATAAAAAATGAGTAGATACAAAGGAATGTGTAATAAATGTAATATCTCAACATTATATGAAGATCATATAATTATATAAACATATAATATTAAAACTTTTGGAACAAGATGCAACTAGTATCTATATGGCCACTAGGTACAAGGAAATCCAACATCTGTATGTCCATGTGTAACATACAAAACCTGCATAGCACTAAAATACCATAAAATTTATGTGTGTGTAAATAAATTTCCATCCTCCAAACATGTGATTAATAATATGTGTAAATAGTGTAAACTAGCAATAATGTCATGCTTAGGTCTATATTTTCGATTTTTCAAATATTTGAAAGTTTTGTTATTTTTTATTATTCATTTATTTTCTATTTTTTTAATATTTGGAATTTTAAATCATGTGTTTTGAAATTAGGTTATCTTTTTCATGATTTAAGTTAACATATCTTGGATTTTACTTGTGATTGTATAATCAAAATATTTCTTTTTCTCCTCATTTGATTGTTCCAATGGTGTTTCTTTTGTCATTTTTTTATATTATGATTTTTTATAGTAAGCATAACTGTCATGTCAAACCATTATTTTTTCTCCTTTTTGGAAATTGAGACGTCAAATGGTCAAATATACTATAGCCTATATCTGTTAAAACCATTGTTTTCCTAATATGAAAGGAACTATACATTTAGAAGGTGTGACCCATATGTGTTTGATGATCATTTTTTAACACAAGATATTAGTATAAATATATATTCAATGGGTCTTGGAAACTATGTAATATGTTGTAAATCATTTCTTTCATGTCCCATATATTGTAAGTTGCTAACACTGCATATGGCATGTTTCATTTTATCATCATTTATAATTTTTTTTAGTATTCAACTTCCATAGAGGTATTAATAGTTAATGGCTCTTTCAAGTATGTTTCATTGTTATTATCAATGTAGATGGTACCTTTATGGGGATTGATATTTTTTATTCATGTTAGTGATGTAAAAATCCTAATTATGCCTTAATCCTTGTATATATAAATATTCTTTTGTAATGTTCTATGACTATTTGTGTGATGTCTGATGATTCTATAATAACCCCAATGTTCCTTACCTTCTTTATTTAAAATATGCCTAATAACTTTACATTGAGTAGATCAAAATTTGATAATATTATGATTAAGTACTAGATCTAATACCGTGTTTGGTGTATTATAAATATTTATTACATTTAAAGGTTTAAAAGTCTTAGATTCTACCATCTCCATATTAATAACTAAATTATATGATTCCTTATTTTTCCACAACATTTAGATATTTATTATTGGTTATGCTTAGTTTGCGATAGTATTTAAAATAATTTTCAAAATAAGGATATACTAATTTTTTATCATTGCTAAATTTCATTTTTCCATGAAATATTGTGTCTTTGTAGTAGTTTTCTATTTTTCCTTTTTTTATATATATGAATCATATCAATATGCTCTAATTCTAACATGTGTGAAAAGGGTAAGACATAAGTTTTGTTTTTAGGAGTCAAAATTTTTAAAAATTATCTCATTACTTATCATATCCACCATGTTGATATCTTCTTCATCCCTATTATAATAGTTTTTAACCATTGCAATCTTGATATTTTAAGTTTACTATTAGAGGGACATTTGGAATAGGTTGGAACTATTATTGATTAATTTTTGGTTCTTGTTGTACTAAAACTTCTTGTTTTATAATTAGTTCCTTGTATTTTTATGTAATTGATTCACCCACCTCTAATGTGTGCATATAAGTTATTTAAATAATTTGTGATGGAGAAATAATGGTGTGATCTTTCAACTATGATTATGATTAATCCTCATTAGTAGGTTCAGTGAACTTGATATATTTTAAATATTCTCATTTATTGGTTTTGAATAGGAATATATTTTTCACTTATATTCGATACATATGTGTAATGTCAATATCTTATCTTCCATAACACATATCCATGGTCATCCTAAAAGTTAATAGTATTATAACTAGTTAAGCATGTCATGAAAAATAGTAGATACTATTTTGGGACCTAATATCATATCTAATGAAAATGTTATAAGCATTTGACACGGGGTGTTATCAAATACATTTAGGATCTAATAATATTTGAATTCATAGCCATGTCAACCACTAGAAATTTTAAAAAGGTAGTGTTACAGATGGTTAATCCAAAACCATTTTAAACAAACACATAATTTACTAAGTTATGTTTTAATTTAATGTGCATAACTAATGGAAATTTTTTAATATATTACTTATTATGAGAGAAGATCTTCTTTATAAAAATTAATAAGTTTGTTGTTTTCCTTGAATGTATTCATTATGGAAGAAAATAATGTACGTTGCATATCATAAAGTAAATTAGATTCTTGTGATGCCTTTTAGAATATATCTTTAGAGACTATGGATGTTTTGAGTAACTCTAACATATAAATTTTATCATGAGTATTCTATAGTTGATAATTAATGTCATAACCCTTGCATTGGGTGGCATGTGTTTAGAGAGGTGGTGGGGGTTGAGGAGGAATATGTTAACTAACTTAATTTTTTCACACATTATGGGGCACCATACCTCATCTAATGTTAACAATATGTACTATAGAATCTAAAATAAGCCATTCACAAGTAATAGAAGTGAGATGGTAGCTAGTAAAACATTTATTTCTTGGGGGAGGATTAAAAAATGGAGTCATGCATGCCCTTTGGAATATAGTGGTAACAATAGGCATCTTGGAGTTATTTTTATAAAAATACAATTGGAGGAAGGCTTGGGATTATTCATGATGACTTTAATCTTATTAGTGAATTTATATTTGATCAATGTTACCCTTTTTATTATATAGTTAATCCAAATAAGATACACTATTAATGTATAAAAATAAGAAATAAGTAATTCAATTAATTATGTTAACAAATAATTTTCATTTAAAATGTACATTATTAATGTGTATTGTTATTAAAAAATCATAAATCATATCTAAAAAGAAAACCCTAGAAAGATGAAACCCTAACAAAAAATATAGGGATTTTGTAATGTTCAATATATGTATGGACTCACCAATATGTTTTACCCTAATTTGGATTAATGGGTGATGTGAGCCTATTTAAGATAGAACTTTAAAGTGTAATTCAGATCAATAGATGTGGTATTCAAGAATATATCTAAATTTAAAATTATTAGATTGATTCTTTTGATTTGATAATGGTATATGCTAAAAATTAAAATTAATCAATAGATGACCATATGTAAATTTTTCATTACATTTATTAATGTGAAACTATCCTAGAAGTGAAAATTAGTGAAAAGAAAGTCCATGGTTTGTTCTATTCTGGAATTTATTCATTGTCTACGTTGTGTCAACTATGAAATATTGGTAAGTACCATTGATTGATATAACCTATTAGTTATTATCAACTTATTGGTTAACACTAAATTTCACAGAAGTAGGGAATAATGATTATATGACCACCCTAGATTGTCTTTTCTTTCTCTAGTTTTTTTATCCTGAACCATGATGAAGCATGTAGTCCATAAAATTGACCTCCTTTTCATTGAAACCTAATATGTGAATGTGATGTATAAAACCCCTCAAATTTGGTGGATGTGTAATGGGATAAAATAACCCTATTCACCCTAAACTAATGATTTACCCTTACATATGTATCCAATGCTTAAATGTGGGAAATCAAGCCACACATATCAAGATTGTGAAATTGTGTCCCTCCTCTTTTTGTATGTAAGTAATGATTAACTTTGGTAATTGAAAATGCTTGATTTGATTTAGATTTTTAGTTTCCTAAAATTGGCTTGTGATTTATCCTAGAAATAGGTATGTAAATTGGGAATAATGGGGAAGATTTACTCAATGTGAAATATTCAATAAATGTATATTATACGATTTCCAAGTTCCTTTTGAATGAGACCATGATTTATTTATACTTTTTTATAATTTAATAATTCCCCATGCCATAAACACACTAATATAGTTAGATAAACTTAATGATTGATTTACTTTTATAAAATATCCATAGATAGGAATAAGCTATTTCCAACCATAATGGTTAGTATTGACTCGTAATACTGACTAGGTTTGGTGGAACTAATATAGGCATATGCAAACTAATTTATAAGTCTACAATCATCTGTGGAATATATTTCACATGTTTAAAATATAAAGTGACATTATGGTAGGTGTATAACAAAAAAATAGTAGGTTTGACTCATAATATAACATGCAAGTGTGAGAGGATGGTTGATTAGGACTTTGTATGTGTGATCAAGTCATGTGAGATAAATATTTGTCAATCTTGTTATTATCATGTATTAAAGACTATATTTTATAATCTAAAAGGTGGCATCATGATTAAATGAAAAATGGTAAATTTAAAGTATTAAATTCAACATGAATAAGGTATAAATGAAATGAGTATAAAAATGACATAGTAAAAATGGGTACTTAAAGGTTTCTAGTAAAATAAAGGTATTTTTGAATTATAATGGTTTATTGGGAGGGGATTTTAATAATAAAATATTAATAAGTACAAATAGAAATAGGGTATTATATGGTTCCATATGAACAAACATATTATGCCACCAATTTACATGGTGAATCCCACATGCTCCATGATTAGCATTGCTATTATTTGGATTGAGTGTAGCTCTACAAATAGTGTATAATGATGGAAATTGGTTGGAAATAAAGGCACTAATTTATTATGCTTTGCAAGATGGATCTAGGAAAAAAGGGAAGATTAGAGATTACATTTACTTGTAATATTTTAATATATTTATTAATGTTTGGTTTTGGCCTCAGAAATGTTTGATTTTCATTTGGTAGGAATTATATAATTGTATAATGGTGCTTGTACACCATTGTTGATTTGTAACCATTAATGCAAATATGAATTTTAAGATGTAAAGGAAATAAATATTTATATTACCATTCATAAATGTTGAAATGGATAATTTTTATATTTACATATCCTCCTTAATGAATAAGAGAGATTTTTTAAGGAATATTTCTTCAAAATTGTTCTACTTGCTTAACTATCTTAAAGGGCCTAAAGTTCAGTGTATTTATTATTATTTTTTTCCATAAATTAATAACAAGTAATTTTAAAACATTTCGTTATCTAAATATTATATTTTTCCATAGTTATACTATATTTTATGATATAATTTTAAGGCATGTGGATTAGTAGTTATCAATTTTAAAAGGTTAAGCCGTAATTAAAGTAGGTTTTCCTTTATAAAATGTATATTTTTAAAAAATTATTTATCAGATTGTGTGAAAAATCAAGAGGCTTAATTAATTTATAAATTTAGTTCCTATGTATTTATTTTATTTTAATGTGTCTTCATAATTTTTCTTATCTCTCGCATATTTCTTCAAAATATCAAAAACAACAAAAATAATAAGAGCCACAATATGACCATTAATAACAACTAGAATGGTATTGTCTCATAAATATTTTAGTCTCTCTGAGGCCTAGAATCATTTTTGAAGTGTTATGACTGGATGGGAATCCTTAAAACAAAAAAAACATAAATTTGAGATTAATATGAATAAAAATATGATAAACAAATCTTGGTGGTTAGTACCCAAAAATTAAAGACCACTAGAAACTTTTGGCCACAAGAAAAAATGCTTCTTTCGTAAATCAAAACATATCATAAATGTTTTGTAACATCAAAGGGGGGAATAATATTACCAAACAATTGGGTGGAGGGGACTAAAACCAAAATTATAAATTAATATTTACCTCATTTTGGGAATTGAACCATATACAACCTTTAATTTACATTGGAGGTCTGAATGACCAAAATAGCGTAAATTCACATTTTTCAAATGAATTTATAGGGAGGTAACATGTCTTAAATAATTTTAAAATTAATTAAATAAATGATAAAAATGTTATAGATAATTTTTGGAGCTTAGGATTAAAAGGTGACCATTAATGGTTGTCAAGGGAGTTTTTTTTTTTTTTTTGCTTTTCACCTTTTGTAACCATTATATCTCAAAAGGATCAAAAGAGACACTCCTTAAAGTATAAGGGCCATAGAATAAAATAACCATTGCATTAAAATTTTAATGTCTTAAATCTATTAAATCTTCATAAAATATGTTTTGCACATCCCTATGGAAGTTGTCTAGGGACGTAGAAGATGAAGAATAATTACTATGAGCTAATCCTCCATTATAAAAACCTCAATTCATCTCCCCATTATATTTATTCAACCTTGGTTGACCTTAATTTCCTTTAATATAATCCATATATATTTTAAGTCTTTATGGATATGCCATGAGGTTATGATTGGGGTAGGCTATATCAAACAGTGGAAAGTTTATGCTCCCACCACAAAGGGCTCACCTATAATATTTTAGGCATTTCTTTAGGTTATATGAGACTTATTTTACTCTTTTATTAGACATTTTTTTATATATAATTTAATTTTGAAATAAAATTATAATTTTGATTTAATGTGTGAATTTGGACCTTCTAATTGACTAGAATTATCTTGGGTCCTATTAAACCCCATTGATCAAATAAATGGTTCATTCAACTTTAGAATATGTTTAAAACATTTATGAATTAAATGTGAGTATGAAATGAGACTATAGAGGCCATAGAATCCCCTATTTTAGTGAATTTTGTGTATGCTACTTAGGTCATTATGCATTTTTTAGTCTACGCTAAAAGGTTGGCATGAACATTCCAACAACCTTTTTGTTATCTCTACACTAGCAACCACATAATTTATATTGTGTGATGTGCATTAACTTTCACATGGAATGATGAAATTCAATATTTTGTGAATTTTGCATTATGAAAATAACTAATTTGTTTTTTCTTGATTCTTTCATGAAAAAATTTGGACATAACACACACAATATGATTCACAAACACGATCACACCAATTTATTTTTTTAATTTTAATCCTAAGGTTTGTTTTACCTTAAATTTAGGGAATATTTAACATATTCAAGTAGATATAAAAAAATCCTAATGTGCCACAACATAAATATTGAAAAATGGTGCTCATAATATTATGTTCTCTTGTGGCTTACCATACATAAGTGAGTAGGGAATCGCCATTGATTCTAGATTAAAGAGTATAATATAAATATTATAATATAGAAAGTTTGTAATCTTGTCTTGGAAAAACACACATTTTACATCAAGAACATGATTTCAATAGAGGATGACAAGGTAAGAGTAGTAGAGTATCACTGTTTGAAATTTTAGTCACTAGAAGAGGTGGGGATTTGTAATAATACTCATAAAATTATTAGAGACATTAGGATATTATTTTGATTTATATATGATATGTTTGAATTATTATTTAATGTGTAATGATTAATACATTTATTATTTTATTTTTGATGGGTTCAATTCATATATGTATTTTTACTATTATTTAGAGATTAAACTTTACTTCACAATTTCAACATATATTTTTAATTCTAATAAAGGATCACATAGTGGGATTCAAAATTTAATTAAAAATTATTTTACATACTTATTACTCATTTTTTTAATTATTTAAAAATAATTTATATTTATAAAATATATAAACATTGGTTGGTTGGTGTTTTTATATAGATGTTCACCTATTGCAATGAGTCTTACATTATGTACATGATCGATGTCTACTTTTTAAGTTTGAGGATGGATACATTCATATTTTCCTACTATTGACATTTATCACAAGTTGGTTGGCAATTGCCACAATGATGGAATATTTTTGGTGGGGATACATAGGTCCACTATTAACCAAGTGAAGAGTACATAATGATGAGTGGTCAACAAATGGAGTAATGAGGTCAATACCTTTTTTTACACTATATTATTTTCTCAAAATATTTATTCATTACATTCAATGACATTATTTAGTTTATACTGACATTAAATGCATATGGAAGGACATCTAAGTTTGGTTTATTTTATCTTAACCCAGACTAATACTATCATTAATGACATCTTGAAAACATATAAACTATATAAAAACTAGTCATGTATGAGATTGAGTTTGATACTTTTTTTTATAACTCATTATATATAGGTTACACATTGGATTTGGATTCATTATGAGGTGAATTAACCTTGATTCATCATCTCTATTGTTACATGGTGTCTATTTTTTTGCTTATTTTTAAAAATCAGAATCATGTCAATTTTTTGAATCAATATTATATATCATAAAATTATATTTTTAGCAAAAAAAATTTAGAATTCAAATCAAACAAAGAAAAAAATGCTAAAGGAATTAACAATTGAAATACCTACAATGAAATGAAGAGGGGTTTAGAAGGCAATAACTTTAATTACTAGAAAGTAAAATTTATCCTCTTGATGTTTCTTTATTAAAATTTATTGTGATGTACTTTTAAATGTAATGGAGATGATGTAGAAATTTTGGCAACACGTCCAATTTCAATATTGTTGATTTGGCTTGATAGTTAAAGTTATTAGATGTTATGATTGACTCTAAAATATGCCACACATAGTAAGGCTTGTGAGTTTATAGAAATGAGAAGGGTAGCTCTCAATTTATAGGATTTCATGATGATTGGGATCCATTGATCTTGATTAAATATAAATGGTGGAGAATTATTTCTTATCCTCATTAAATGAGGTAGGTTGAGGAGTAAATATTGAGGGTTGGAACGTGTAAGGATTTTGGGTTTTGAAGAATGGGTTAGATTACATTTGGGTATGCTTTATATTAATTATAATTTGATTTGTTGGTGGAGTGATTATTAGGGTAGATGTAGGATAATGGGGAACAAAATGCGGCTTAAAGCCACATTTTGTTTTTTTGAAAATAATGATAGTTTATCTTGGAGAGACTTTTATAGAAACTTAGAAATATAATTTGATAATAATGTAAGAATATGAATTGAGGCATTATGATTGCATTTTATAAATATATATATTTTTTCAATACCTAGATGATAAAAATGTGTCAAATTTATGCATTTATGACAATGGCTTGACATTTTTTTTTGTTAAAAGATAAGGACAATGCATGGGTATGAACACACATTTTTGATTAAATCAATGAATTGTTATAAAATATTTTCATATATTGATAGATGAAACATCAAAGATCAATCAGGATATTTTTTATTAATTTTTTAATAAACACAAATTTTTTAAATAATTTTACAAGTGAAGATAGCTGCAAAATAAGAACTACAAGTGTACCAATACAAATTTTTGACCTTAATTTTATGAAAATTATTTTTTTAAATCATAACCAATGATATGCATATTATTCAAGTATAATTTCTATGGACTTTCGATTAATGATCATAAAGTCATAAAGATATTTTTTATGATAGGTATATAGTCCATGATGAGGTATCTTGTGTAGAAATAAGTAATAATTAAAAAAAATAGTTTAACATTAAAAAAAATTATATATTAAAAACGATGCTTTCCCCTCTACAAATCCATATATATATTTTTGAAAATAATAAAATCTACCTTATCATATGTGTCGATAAAGACACAAAATACTCCTAAATTTCTTAAAAACCATGAGGGATACTCCATGGATGGTCTTAGGCTACATTCAGATCCCCTCAAGCCTATACTGAAAGACATTTTAGAGGAAAGATGTAAAAGTCAAATATATAAATGTTGAAGGGGATCACACCCTTTGAAAGACATGTTACACCCATTTCCCTATAAATCATGTCTTTTAAACACTGTATACCCTTTGACATATATTTTTATAAGAAAATGAAAATATTAAAAATAACTGAAAGGAAAGGGTGCATGCCTATGTATTAGAAAGGGAGTATTCCCTTTGGTAATATGTTTTTATTTTTTTATGGTTTCTTTATATTTGTATTTAAATAAATTTAATAAGTATAAATTTATATTTAATATATATTAAATTTTATATTCTTATACTTTAAATTTATTTTACTAAATATAATAAAATAGGGTATAGAGTAAAAATATATGCCTCTCACCAACATTTATACATCTATTTGAATGCATTTGCATAGGTAGTTTTTCAATTGGGATAGAGAGTCAAAATATATGTCTCTCACTAACCAACTATTATTACCTTAAGAGATATTTGGTTGTGAAATAAACCATATCACCGTGTCTCACTCATCATAAGTGGAATGAAATCCTCTTATAGGATCTCATTGGACTTTCTTGTTCAACTGTAGGTACTCAAAACTCATCTGTACCCCTCACAACTCTCCTGCAATGTGTGGCCAAGTCAATTAGAGAAACAATAAATCATACTAATAATAATTTCAATTTAGCATAGAGATAATTAGAGACTGAATCAAAAGATATGAATAAATATATTGGATCAAAAATACTATTTATCCACTTCAGGCATACATATATACATTCAATTAGATTTGTCTCCAGACTTCATTGGTATATTTTCATAGGAATACATTGTTTTCCCCTCATTTCTATTTATATTAGTTTCCTTATTTCACATTGAAAATAAATATGAATATAATCTAAAGGAATTGTGTATCCTTTAGGTTATGATCAATAATAGAGAAAGAGATTCAATGATGTTATATTAGTTTTGACTACACATGAAGGAAAAATAATTGAGAATGTATCTAGAATGTATAGATACACCAAATAATTTTATGCTCATGATAAGGTCATTCATCTTGAATCATGCATAATTCAATAAAATAGAAAATATATATTATAGAGCATTTTATAAGGTATCCATCCTCAAACATTGTATAAGGTGAGGGAAGACACACACACACAAGAAAAAAAGTTTGTGCTTCTGACATGGTCACTCATCTTGACTCATGCACAAGTCACTAAAATAGTAATAAAATATTAAAGAATATTTTATAAGTTATCGAAACAAAAACATGGTATCTATAAGGTAAGTGGATACACACACACACACACACACACACACACACACACACACACACACACACACACACACACACAACCTTTTCCTTTTCCTTTGCCACCACATTATTATATATGTCATTAAGTGTTAGAGATAGATTGTTATATATGTCATTATTTGAATTTATAAGATAGAGATTTTGAGAATGGAAGATGATAGTTGGTTATTATTTATTAATGAATGTATTATAATTAAAATTATATTATTTATATGCATATATTATGAAAACACAATATCTCTATAATTGTGACAAATCAAGGCTTATGTTATGAGTGTATATGCCTTATTTTTATTTATGTATGTCAGGATTTGAATCTTGTTGAATTCCATGGTTTATTTGTATAATTAATACTGAAGAATGATATTCATTTTTATTTCTACCAATATATTGATTTATTGATTGAATGCATAGAAAATTTCATAATTGAATGTTATTCCAATGATATAAAAAATAAAAATGTCTTTCTACTTTATTTATTTGGTTGTCTATTCTTATAAATTTATTTTACAAAGGATTGTTTCCCTCAGTGTCATTGACTTGGTTTTGGTTATTTGTGGACCTTAAAATAATTTAGTTATTTTTTTATTTCTTTCTTTCTTTAATGAAATATATGATAATGTTAATAAATCATCACATAGATAAACAATCCTAACATAAATATGCAAAAAAAATAATGACATTATAATCACTACAACATTGGTACAATAAATTCATGAAAGTTAAACATTTGAACTATTTGTCAAAATTCATATGACCATGGTTGAAAACTTCTTCATTTATTAATACTTTAGAGAAGGATAACAAAGTAAATACATTATACTCATTATAACATCAGTATATAAAATTCATGAAAGTTAAACATTTTAGCTATCTATGAACATTTAGATGACCATTATTGAAAACATATTTATTAATGAATACTTTCAAGAAGGATAACATGCATGTAAAAATAACATGTTCTACAAATAATAATGGTATATAATAAGTAAATATATATACTTGAATTATAAAAATGTATTATTTACATCTAGATATGTCTAATAGTATGTACTTACGTATTGAAATAATGCCATAATGACATTAAAATAAGACATATTGAAATAAACTCTAGACCATAATATACATATACAAAATATGCCATAGAGGCATTAAATATGGTCCATATCAACATATAAAAGAGATTGTACATATAACTACCCCTATGTCAACATCTATCTCTCTTGATCCTCATTTCATCCAAATAAATTTCTCCTTGTTTCCATACAAATAGAAGTAGAGTTGATACATTACTCATTACGCTGAGGAACTCTACTCTTTGTATGTGAAGGACCACATATCTCCTCAAATGCCTTAGAAAAATATTGAGCCTATGCAACATATGAAATAGAAATTTGAATTAATTAAAATGGTATAAGGAAAAATTATAGAGTTTCCAATAAATTTTTTTTTGCAATAACCTATTATTCTAGACCTACCGCATGCCACCTAAATGGTTTTATTTGGATTCATGACTATGAATATAGCCATAATAGATAATCATATGGAGAATACATATGGGGTTAGATATATATGTGAATAAAAATATAAATATGATGTAGAGTATCATTACTTTAGGTTAAAAAATAATTTTACTATATGTTGCAATGGAGATAGTGGATCTTGGGATGAAACCGCAATGTCATTCAAATGTTGTTCTTATCCTTACAAGTACCCATATCATATCTCATTATCTATAAAACCAACAATCAAAGAGGTATATTATAAATTAAATAAAACTAAACCTAATTTAAGATAAATATAAATTAATATTATTCCTTATGTACATAAAGAGAGAACAAGAAAGGGATAAAAGATTAAAAATCATTCTTTATGTACTAAAACTATGGTTTATATGAAATATTTAAACAATATATAACAAATTTATGTAATTTCTAACTTGTCAAAATTGAGTGTAAGGCATTGTAATGTTAATTTCAATATCAATAAATAAATATCATCCAACTGAAGTACCTAAGATATTGGTGACCATCTATATAGTAAAAAAATGAAGGAAGTCAAATATCAATCAATCAATTTAACATATACTAAAAGATAAACATATATATTATGTTACATGCATAAACAAAATATAATTAAAATTAAACATATGTGATAAATACAAATGGTAAATTAGATAAGCCCTACATAAGTAGTCATGTGCTAATAAGAGGTGGTGAATTAACTGGATATGTAATATACTCTATCATGTTAGTGCCATGAGGTGTTTAAAAAACTAAAATAGATGTATACTCTAGGATGCTAGTGTCTTGATATCCTGAAGCAACTATATATGACATATGCTTAGGTTTGTGAGTGTCTATATAATTTTAAACATATATTTAAGAGATGTTGAGGCAAATATAAATAGAATAGACAACTAGGTACTAGTGTGTTTCATAAGTGTACATCTAGTCTCCATAGTGGTAACTCATGGATGTCTATTTTAAGTAAAATATATAGTATACTTCTTGATACATGTTGTTAAATGATTTATATGAACTATAGGATGACTTATAACTATGCCACTATTAGTAGGAGGGACATTATAACCAATAGTAGAAGGAACACTACTAGATGTGCCACCATTGGTATCCTATGTAGAACTCCTCAGTGTATGCATCCCATGGTCAATCATAACCTATGTAATACTAGTAAATTCACCTCAAGGGTATCCATATGTGTACTATGATTTAATATTTTAGGGACATAAGTATTTTTTATTATCATTCTATTTATTTGAACTTAATCATGATAATTTTTTCCATGTCTATAACTAAGTCTATCAAATAAAGACCCACCTCCCCTACCTTGGGAGGCCTTCTTGTCATTGGGATTTTTTGTATAATAGACTCATAATAAACTTTCCTAAAAAAATATAATAAAACCTTATTATTATTATTACATGGAGGATCATCAAACACCATCCACCACCTACCCTAAAATTTTGTTTTATCTCTACATGAACACACCAATCAATGCTAACATATTCATATGTAGTTGGTGGTGGTTGGTTGGTTTCAAGGTTAAAAAACAAACTAAACACTTATTATTTTATTATCTTTTTTAATTCCTCATATGATAGTTTATCATAATAATATTCTTTTAACACATCTCTTTGATGCAACATTACAACAAGTTCGGAGGTGACATTTTTCACTTCATTAATAGGTTGTCAGCAAAAAAGTAGTTGTTAAACATTCGAATGATCCTATATTTGATGTACACTTGTCAAATAAATGTTGATATATTTATTGATTTACTTTCCTTATAATATATAACTTAGTATTAACTAATTTTTTGAGTAAGAACGGATGAATGCACCTATTAATAGTATAATATAAATTAAAAAATATGCATAATATTAGGAGAAAGGTATAAGTTAGCAACAGAGAAGCTAGAATTTATTTTACGGTGTTTTATTATAATTTTTTTATTAGGAAAGAGTGTTAAAATTATTTCCTTGCCTTTATTCATGGTATAAATGGATGAAAACCCTTGTATAAAATAATATAATATCAATAAAATGAAATGTGTAGTATTACATGTAGAAGTTAACAAAAAAATATTTATAATGTATTTTAGGTATTATTTTACTGGAGAGTGTTGTAATAAAAAAGTACATAATATTAAATATATTATTTATAATGCTCCAGGTTCCATAGACATGGTGGTTGTTCACATTTTCCCCTACCTCTCTTCATTTTTCTATGCATGAACATAAAACTTGTTTCAATTTTATTAATAAATATTTTTGTAAATCATTATGAATTTATTATAGAGTCAGATTATATCTATTATCTCCACTGGGATGAATAAGTCCTAGCATCTATTAATTACCAAAATAGCTATTCATAGTTTGAGAGAGTAGAAGTTGAAGGTGTGTGTTACATCATAATCTATGAAATAAACCTAGTAGAGAGTTTGTCTACTATTTACTTTATTGAATTCCACAAAGAAAATTAGTTTTTTTCTTAAACTTAAATGTAGGATTTTTAAGCCCAAGAAACTTTATCAATGGTCACTTATCTAGAATCTTCTTGTTTAAATTAGAAGTTTCTTTTTTATTTAAAATGAAATCATTTTATATAATCAATTAGTTGGTGAATTTTTGTTGGATTAATTATCAAAAGCTATTTGTTTATGTTTTGGTTTGTTAAATAATTATTATTTTTATATGGTTTGGTTACACCTGTTAGTTGGTTTTCTTCAACCAACTCCCATAAGCTTCTTAAAAAGCTTATGATTGTACCAAAAAAAAAACATATGCTTATATCTAATATATTATGAAATTATTTCCTCATGTTTTGATCCATGATAGTGGTATCATAGACAAAAAAAAATTAGAGGGCTGAAAAAAATACACTTGAAATTTGAAATAAGGTCTACAGTGCTTCACAGGAGGATTAATGTTTTTTCCAGCCACCAAATTATGAGTTTAAGAGAATACATACAATACATTTGTAAAATAGCTCTAAACCACAACACAAACTTGGTTATTTTATTCCATTTCTTGTGTATGGTGTGAAAATAGTATATTGGCATCACTTGAAAGAATAAAAAAGAGATCTAAAATGAATTGGTTTGGAGAGAGAGATTACCGAAAGCACAAAATTTATCTTCAAATGCAAGTAAGAAAGCATCTCTTTTTACATGCAATTAAAATATTTTTTAATTATTTACATCGACAATAAAATACATGATTATATAGAATAATTAGATCTTAAATTTTTAATATTATCTAAAGAAAGTCAATTACAAATCTTTTGTGGGTCATTTCTATACAAGAAAGGTTTAGGGTTCCAAACCCTTGTAAAATCATTTGGTCAAACTTCTTTTTTTTTATCATATTTTATATAAAAATAATAAAAGGATAACATGTAAAGGGAGAATAATTTTATTTTTTTGATAAAGAATGGTTTAATAGGAGATATAAGGTGTGATTTATTTTTTGAAAAAATCTTTGTAATTAGGATATATCTTGTGGGTCAAGGCTAAACCCAAATAACTTTCCTTACTTTGATAGCACCATGCCAAAAATTTTGAGTTTAATCTATGAAAATGAAGGATTAACACCAAAAAATTACAAGGAATGGTCTATGAATATGGAAAATATGTTTAATTTTAATGATTTATGAGAAATAATGGAGAAATAAACCACACCGCCAACTGAAGCTACACAATTTCTTGAGTTTCAAAATCATGATAAATGTGCCTTTGTTTTATTAAAATTATCATGTTTAGCTCAAATAATTATCCATATTGAAGCCATTAAAATTAATACCTAGAAATCTTAGAAAGTGTTAAAATATATATATGACAAATAACCTACCTATAAGAAGATTGATCTCTTAATGCAATTGCTTAATAACAAGTTTAGTATTGATGAAGATGTATTTGAATAACTTTCTAACATGAAAACATTCAAAGAATAATACTTCACAACCGGTGGAAATATAAATGATGACATGTTGATTTCCATCACATTTAATGGCCTTAATTCTACATACACATTTTTTTTTAAATGCTACAGCTTAGTGATAAGCTTAATGGTTCCATATTGAACTCTATTTGTGATTTATTGACTTAGCATGAACAATAGTTTATAAATAATAAGAGTATGCCTACTAGAGATGTTCATTATATAAATAACATGTCCCATCATAAATATCATAAACATGTAGAATGATAGTTTCAAAAACATTCTTTAAAACACTCTCTGAGTCATTCTCTAAGACACTCTCCACACCATTCTAGATAGTCTCCATAGCATTCTCATTGACACTCTCTTGGATTTCAAAAATGAAAAAATCACCATAGGTACTCTTCTCACTCTTATGATTCTTCCAATGATTTAACTTATTATAGATCTTGATAGCCAGGTAAATATACTAGATGTTTCAAATGTGGTGGTATTGAACATATTTTAGATGTATGTCCTTCTCAATGACCCTACCTACATATAAAAAGAAAACCAAGGTAAATCATTTAGATCATTCTAATGGTATATATTCTAGTTAATCCATATATTATAATTAGTTTGACACTTCTTATAATTAATATTCATCTTATATGGCCAAGGTCTATGGTCTTGATAGATTTGTCAGCTTGTTCTGAGTGATCAACAATTCACCCATCTTGTGTCTGCTACTAGGCTCAAGACAGTGATCTATTGTAGTAATATTTTTTGGCTTATTTTATTTTTTTAAATTATATTTTTATATTTATAAATATGATATTCATGGCATGGATTATATAGTATTTATTGATTTTATTTCTTTTGTTGCATAACTTCTCACCTCTCACCTAATAGGGGTAGAAGATATAGCATTTCGTATTGACACTACAAGTTGATAGGGGTTACTAGCATCTTAAATGTTTATAAAAGGTTAATAGTGTTTTTTAGACATTAGGAAGATGTGGTATATGTGTTCCCAATTTCACACCTCTTTTTCTCAACCTTGCACACTTGAAGAAAATGGCAAACAAAGATAAAACAAAAGCTAGTATGTAATTGTAGTTGAAAAAGGGTTTGACATATAGAAGGGACCAAATGGAGAAAATTACTAAGTTTAATTGATATATCATATGGTAAGATCCCTAATAATTATGGCTCTACCTAAACCAAGTTGAGAGGACATATGGGGTAGCTATCTCACATGGAGTGATTTTGCAATTCAACCTCCATGTGGATTTTTGGCACAAAGAGACACAAATGTGACCCAAGCACAACCATACTTGTTCAATACATTTTGGAAGGGTTGCCACATGGAATGAAAAATGCTCTAGA
Source organism: Torreya grandis (assembly GCA_037957365.1). Lineage (NCBI taxonomy): Eukaryota > Viridiplantae > Streptophyta > Pinopsida > Cupressales > Taxaceae > Torreya > Torreya grandis. The sequence continues at coordinate 84,407 of JARHVA010000528.1, read as the reverse complement.
TCACATAGAAGCTACTAAATAAAAATGTTAAAGTGAGTGCAATCTTCATTCAAAATAATTTTCAATAACATGGGCTGAATGGAAAAATGCAGAATTGTGTCTTTAAAGCACAAGATGAAAATGCATGTTAGATAAGTAAGATCTTATGAATTTACATGAAAATAAAACTTATGATATGTAACAAGTGTGTATTATTTATAGGGTAGGACAAGGTAGGGTAGTTTTCTAATTATAAAAGGAATAGTGTTGTGCTAGAAGTTTTCAAACAAGGCATCTTGTAGTATTCATGACAATATTCCTTCACAAATATATATCAAAAAATTCATAAGAAAGCTAATGGGACATACCAAATGATCCTTAGAAGACATAGAACATACACTAAAACTAAAATTTCAAACCCTTTTACTTGTCGAATCTATAAACCTAGGGTGCCCTAAAAAGTTATTCAATAACGTATCTTAAAATAATGTAGAAAGGGTTTTCAATATAGATCTATACTAAAAATGATAACCAATAGTAAACACAAATCCAAATGTCCAATCAGTATAAATTTCAAAACACATTGATTCAATTCATCAACATGAAATAGCAAAGAACTACAAACATTTTCATTCTTGAAAAGAGATATTACATATATCAAATTTTCAAAATGCTACCATAGGGACAAACATGGTGAGATTTCTCCATGTTGGATAGGGGAGACATAAACATACTCTCAAATCTTGCTAATGGTTGTACACTTTTAGCCACCTTATCAAGGGAGACAAGATCTATACACAACAATTATTCCCAATTTTTTTGCAAAACTTAGACATATAGAAAAAAATGACCAAAAATAACAAAAGAATAGAGGAGAAACCCTTTATTTATACACTTCTCAAATCTGGGACTATGGGTTACAATTTACAAAATTTCAAAGCATCCCTTCGAATTATGCCAAGATGACCCTAGATAGAAAATATTCCTTGCCACACCTAAACTCTTCATCCATTTTCCATAAAAATGAATGCTCTAACTACCTCTACTAGGATGATTAAAATTACAAAAAGCACTTTGATTTCTTGGTTGGAGATGCCTTTTACATGATCTAGAATGTGAAATTTTATGGTAGAGTGTGAAAAAAACATTGTCCTCATGCGTAACTACCTGGAGATGCCCTTGAACATTTGGTTGCATAGTTAGAACCTCTTAGAAAGTTGCCTTTCCTCCTATGCATGCCATAAATCAACCTGTTCTTGAAATGATGGCATGGGAATGCTCCAATTATGGTAGAAACATAAAATGATCTATGGCCATTTAGAAAATATGATTTGGAATGGCCCATAGACCTTCTTCTATGCTTTTAAATATTGTCTATCCATGAAGGATCTATCAATTTTAGATTTAAAACCAAAGATAAACACATATTGACATGTGGCACACCACATCATGTCCAACTAAGCATTCATGGGGTTTAAAAGTGACTAAGCCACTTAATTGGATCAAACTTAGACACATGTAAATTTATCATACAGTCTTAAGGATAGATCAAAGACACACTATCAATCTTTTAAAAAGTCTCTAGGACTTAAATTCATCATGGGCCTTTTATCTTGATTTGGGCCTCTGAGATCTTTCCACTTGGTAGCTCCATGGGTTCTCTATGTACCTTTCAAACAATATCAATTGTTTGAACACTATATAACCATATGATATCCTCTTATTATATCTCTAGACCTATTTAACTATAAACTCTTTTCTTGTATCATTAGATATTCAAAATATACTCGATCTCTAATAGTGAGCTATGGGCTTAACACTTGTCACTTCCACATTTACTTTGAGCTTCATTGAAATCTCCACCATCATCTTGCACCATTGATACTATTTGCTTACATCAAATGCACTATATTGATCCTTTAAACCCAGGATCAAATGTTGACCATTGATCTATATCTAGTTCATCATGATTGTGACACATGTCACTATCACGTTTGATTCGTACGCTTTGAAAATTTTTCTTTCATTTATGTCATCAATTTGCTAGATGCATGATCGATCATGAACCATCAATTTACTTAGTCACTCACCTAGATTAAGACACTTATCCTTCTCACATCCTTTCAAAGGATTTTTGACTTGTTGATCTCCACTCACCATTAGATCCATTACTACTTTCCTGAGATCTTGACACTTGTCAACACTGCACTCATCCAAGTCATTTTAACCATTCAGCTTTGATCACAAACCATGGGATCAACTCTCCCCAAGATAATGCATGGTGTTCAATTATGATCCATTGGGTCAAACATAATTGATTCCAAATTAACATGAAAGTGATTAAGTCAAAGTTTAGGGAATAAAGGACTTAGTATAAAATCTTAGCTTAAGGTTTTGTTGTATACAATAAAAGCTTTAGGATAGGACTTTATGCTATGTCTATAACAAATGGACCAAGAATTAGTTAGACCATGTTAATAGATAAAAGAGAGAGAGATAGCCATAGGATATATAAAGGACCAAATAAAAATTTTACCATAAGTTTTAGTCTTGTTAATAAACATGACTAAACCTTAGTATAAAATTAAACTAAGTCCATGGCATTTAAAGCATTCTTTCCTAAATTTTTCACACCAAATTTTATTTTAAAACAAAGCACCTATGTCAAGGCAATTAGAACAAGGGCTTTAAGATGCTTAGACAAGAATTTAACTTGGTTTTTGACAAACCAAAGGCTAGTAAAGACCAAATTAACATGAAATCTTATAACCTAGACATTATCCATTCTAAATAGAATCCATTAGACATGCAACCTATATTTCTAATTTGTGAATTTATTTGAGCAGTTAGGTAAATTTGGATCCTAAAAACTATCTTGGAAATAACTCATTGAATCATAAAAGAAACTAATCTAAAACCCTACACTAATTGCATAAATAACCTAACTCGAGGATCAAAAGGAAATTTATTTAATCTACTACAAGACACTTGAAATAGATAGTGGGTTAAACAAATCAGGCATTTATACTTAAAAATGGCTCAATTGATTTAATGAAATTTTAGGAACTAACACTAGCTATCACATGAGGATCTACACCTCTTGTGGGTGTGTAAAGAACCCCAGAATGTAAGACTAGGCTACCAATCCATTAGGTTATAGATTCAACACTTAGTCAATTTATTATAATAGAGATCCTTGAAGGTTCAATAAAATAAGGTAGATTGGAAAAATTAGATCAAGAGGGTCTAAAAATAAACACACAACAAAAACATGAAAGGAAACTATACAAGTAAAGCCAAAAGAAAAGGGTGGATAAAGTAATAAAAAGCTAGACTATATACTATACAATTATATAAATAGTTATAGACTCAATCAAGGAAGTGCTTTAGATGTCTGCCATTAATTGATAGCTCTAGTATTTCACCATTAAGGAATCTTAGGAAAAAAGTGTGCTCCCCAATTCAACAATCAATGGAATAAGGACCCATTCAAAAGGCATCAAATTTCCTATCCTTACCATCCTCTTCATGCATTCTATCCCTAAGTGGAACAAGATCACCCACTTGAAAGGTTCTTGGAGTGACCTTCCTATCAAATATCTTCTTCAATTTTTCCTTGAAATTAAGGTGTCTTTCATAAGTTTATCTTTAAATTTCACCAAGCTCAATAATATAGCTCATCCTAATTTCATAGTGGTTGATTTACTCATCATCTTTTAGTTGTTGCATGAGTTGATAGGTTGGCAATTGCAAATCCATAGGCAAAATTGCTCGAGCTCCATAGATAAGCTCAAAAGGGATTTTGCTTGTAGCTCTCTTAGGTGTGATCTTGTCAGCCTACAAAACAAACTTCAACTATTCACCCCACTTCTTCTTATTTTCTTCCAATGTTTATATAATGATTTTGAGCGCGATTTTTTTATTAGATCCTGCTTGCCCATTTCCTTGAGGGTTTTAATTGGAAGCATAGGTTAATTCCATTCCATATTCTTTTCACAATGAAAATAAAGGTTTAGCTTTGAAATTCATGGCATTATTAGCAAGAATTTTGATAGGCACACCAAATCTACAAATAATTTGATTTAACAAAAATTACATAACCACCTGGTGTGTATCCTTCTTTGTAGGGACTACCTTAACCCATTTTTTGAAGTATTTAATTACAAATAGTATCCATCTATGTCCAACACTCAATGAATTAAAAATTTCATCAATGAAATCCATTCCCCATTATTTGAATGGGCCTTTAATTGTCACAAGATGCAAAGGAAGAGAACCTAAAGCTTTCATCCTCCCAGCAAAGTGCTAACATTTCTCGCACTTTCTAACTTTTTGAGAAACATCTTTGAATAGTGATAAAAACCAATAACTATATCTCATAATTTTATGAGTTATGACTTTAGGTGCAAAATGGCCACCAAATAATCCACTATGAAAATCTTCAATCAAGTTAGCAACTTGTTCTTCTAGCATGCATCTTAGGAGAATCCCATCTGGATTCTTCCATATAAGTTCATTTTCATTCAAGAGGTATTTTTGAGAAATAAACTTAAAAATCCTCCTTTGATTTTTATCCAAGTTAGGGAGAATATTCAGATTTTTCAAGTAATAGACAATGTCTTTATACCATGGAGACATGTTAAATTGACTCAAGGACTCATCAATATTGAAAATAGCAGTATTTACCCCAATGACTTACAAATTCATCTTAGTCATTAGCTTGGATAGACCCATCCCTCACACAAACTTGGTGGTCTAAATATACATGCCATATTATTGTAACTTGTTGACCCCCCTACATCTCTTGCTAGATACCTCAGTCTATGTTAAAATGTTCTTTACCATGGTATGCAAAACATAAACAACACTATTTTAGCTCAAAATAAAATGTCTAAATGTTTTTAAAACATTAAATAAAGTGAAGGATAATTTTTACGTGTTGGTTTAATAAATTTTATCACCTTGCATAGCTTTTATAAAGAAATCTATAGGTTACCCATGACCATCTTCATTCTTTTGTAAAAGGGCAGCAACAACATTATTGTATGATGCAAAAGAGAATATGTGAAATGGCATAGTGTAATCAGGGATGGCCAAAATAGGAGTAAACTTTAAAGCTACATTGATGTCATTGAACCCCTACATGACCTTCTCTTCCCACTTGATGTCTTGGTCCTTCTTCAACATAGAAGTGATAGGCAAAGTAATCTCTAGAAAGTTAGACACAAACCTCCTTAAAAAAATAATTTGTCTAAAGAAGGACTGAATTCCCTTCTTGGAATATGAGATGGGTACTTTGTCAATGTATTCTACCCTCTCAGGGTTAATCATGACACCATTTTTAGACACTCTATGTCCTAACAACTTGTGATTTTATACTCTAATGTGATATTTCTTTGGATTGAGAAAAATGCCAAACTCCCTACATTTGATCAACACTTTATCTAGATGCTCCAAAAGTTATTCTCTAGTATTAGAGTACATGGTAATATCATGCTAATATAAAACTATAAACTTGTTAATCACCCCTACAAAAGCAACATACATAGCTCACTAAAATTTTGCACCAACATTCATTAATCCAAAAGGCATCCTCATATATGCATATGTGTCTTACGGCATTGTAAATGTGATCTTAGGTCTCTAAGATTCCTTCACCATGCCCTGGTTATAACATAAGAAGTTATCTAAAGTGGACAACATATTTGATCCTATAACAATTTGCAACAATTTATCCATATTGGGCAAGGGATAAATATCTTTCAAAGAATCTTTATTCAAATTTTGGAAATCAACACACAAGTGGATGTTACCATTTTGATTTATGATAGGGACTAAATTTTTATCCCATGATGAATACGTAATGGTCTCAATGATACCACTATCCCTTAGCTTCTTTAAGTCATCCCACATCTTAGTGGCCAAGATGGTGTTAACAGGTTTTTATTTATACCTAAAAGGCTAGCTATCAAGTTGTAATGGGATGATATGTTGGAAAAATTATTCCCTATACACTTTCAACTTAGAATAGACCATGCTAGATAATATTGGTACTTTATTATAAGTTTCATGTCGACTTGATTCTCAACTACACCTAGGTGATTACCTAGTCAATCCATCCTTGGAGTCTCATGAGAACCCAAATTACACTCAATCACATCCTTTGAAATAAATGAGTCTCGAGTCTTGAATCTATCTACTCCATCAAAAGACTCTTCTAAACATACCATTTTACTAGGGAGTATGTTTGTCTTCAGTTGGATAATCTCCTTTCAAAAGAAGGTTTCTTTTCCATCACAGACCTGAACCATAGATTTTAGGTCTATGAATTGATCATGAAACTCAAATTCACAATTTATAAACCTCTTAATTTGTTCATCATCAACAAACACTTGCTAGTGATGAATATTGTCTGGGATTGAAGCCCTGAAAAGCACCTCCACTTGATATTGATAATGAGGACCTGTATTTGTAATGTCAAATTGAGTACCTAACCTTGTAAGCCTATGAGATTATTCATTGAAACTTCTATCATGATCGTAAAGACTGAATACATCAAATAATTCAAGCAAATCCAAAACATCATTTTGATATTGTTTCAACCTTTTTTTTTGGTGGCATAAGCATTATGGACTTAGTTTACCGCTATCTCAAAATCACCCTTGGAAATCAAGTATTTAATTCCATGTTCATGGGCAATCTATAAACCAAACAAGAGTCCCTCACACCCAATAATATAATTAGTGTAGTCAAAGGACATATAAAAAGAAAAATTGAAACACTTACAATTGGGGGAATAGAATATAACCCTACTCCATTTCCAAGATTGGAAGAGGCCCATCAAAAGACACCTTGTAAATTGCACCTTTGTTATCAGGTTTAACCTTAAGAGTAGTAGGCTATTCGTTAGTGTCAACATCCCCAGTGAAGTTCCCAAGCCTAATGTCTATATACAATAATTCATTTTGAGCATGTTTAAGATCTTCAATTACATGTAGCATCTTTATCTCTCTATAAAGTTTGACATCTTACACTCCAATGTAATGGTGGCATAGGAATGGTTTGTTTTTACAATGATACTCATGCTACCATCCTGTTTATGTGACAATGACATCCCCCACTTAGGTAGGTAATCCATAACTACCATGTCCATATTCAAATATTTACCTTGATGCACTGCCAATTATACCACCAACCCTTTGACTTGTCAAACAACTAGAAATTATTGTGAGTCCATGGCATAACACCTATGAAAGGCTAATTTAATCTTAACTTTGAGCTCATTTAAGACACCTAAGGGCATTACATTATAAGAAGCACTAGAATTAAGCATGAAATTATGGAAAATAAGACCATTGATTAATAGGGTTGTATAAAATAGATCCACATTCAACTAACTTTCTACTAACATAGTCCCTAAATAGACATCCAAAATGGGTTTAACAACCTCTTAAGATTCATCATCACTTTATGGCGGTGTTTGGGGTAAATCAATTTCATTTATAGCTTAATTCTCACCAAATTCCAAGTATTCAAATGCTCTCTACCTATGCTTAGGTATTTATAATAATTCAACAAGTGGCACTTTGATTTTTAGTTGGCTGAATACCTGGGCCATATCACATATGTTATACTGAAGAAGATGAATATTTACTGAAAGGGTAACAACACCTTCAAAAATAGTGCAATCACTTAAGGTTTGAAGTGGACTAGCCTACAATGGATTTGCATGCTTAGTATCAGCGTTTAAAGATGGATTTTGTTTAACATCATTCACACCCTTAGGAATACTAGATAGCAAAGGTAATTTATTTCTATTGAGAACATCTATAGGCTTAACAACATGGGAAATAGGTACTAATTTTTGAAATATTAAGAGCTACTTTAGTTTTCTTAGCTTCCTTACTTACATAACCTACCCTAGGATTTGTAGGGGTGGTATCTTGAGGAGTAGCAACTAGTTTCTTACTTCTCAATTAGTGTTCCTTCTCTTAGGAAATTGTTGCATTAATTAGTAGCTACCTATCCTCAACTTGAAAATTCCTCTGTCATATTTTTTAATCATGATTGATCTTAAAAAGTCAAAACCATGAATAGTTAATTCATATGCTTATGCCATATTAAACTCACAATCAAATTCACAAGTTGGGACAAATACTTTTGTACCACACTCCAAAAATGATCAACAATAAAAGAACTCATCAATTTTATGGAGGTATATATATTGATTTAGGTACCTTGATAATTGAACATCATAATCTCATCACTAAATTATGTAGACTTAGGGTCATCTACATCTTCATCAATTAGTTCAACTATATCACATGGAGGATATTGAAGGAATCGCTAGTCAAACCAATCAACATCAATGTCACAACCTACCACATTTACTTTGATGTTTAATAGATTAGGCACTTCTTTCATAACTGCTCTATTCTGATGTATATTTTTTATTTCATCATGTGTAGGCCTCTTCCCTCTATCATTATATCAATTATGGAAAGTAGGCCCCCTTTGTGCTTAATTCAAATTTGAAGCCCTCTCTTGACTAGTAGACACATAGTGGAACCACTTCTCATCCCTAGTAAGCTTATATGACATCTCTTTGACAATGGAGGCCAAAGTCTTAACTATCTCCTTGAAATTGGCATTCTTAGTGGACTGTGTTTTTTTAGGATCTACCAATGTCACATTAGCCCACTTGTTCATGGGATTTCCCATAGTATTTATGTTGTTCTCAATTTGGATGGCCATATTGAATTCAAACTGTAGGTTTGTGGGATCCTTGTCCCACAAGTAATACGTAACCTTGTTATCAAAATCATCATAGTATTTTATCAAGTATGCTATATCACTAGGTGTTATGTTCTTATGAAACTACATCATAGCTTTGTTGAACCAGGTGTTGAATTCTTACATGCAGTCATTGGGGTTCTTCTTGATGTTTTTAAACTTAGCCAAAAGGAACCTTGGATCAACTCTATCACCATATTGAATCCTAGAAACATTCTTCATTTATTCCCATGAATCAATGCATCTATCAAGAAGAGAATTGAAGCATTCATGAGTATCTTATTCCAACGTGTGAATAAATAACTTAATGCACACATCCTCATGTTCAACCTCATAATCTTCAATAATATTGTGAAATTATCTCAAGTGTTGATCACCATTCATTGCATTTTTCCATTGAAACTTTGGAAGACATTTCCTTACTTCATTTGGGACTTCATTAGGATAACCTTCCATGCCATCAAAATTTATAAGCCAAAATCTATGAATGTGGAATGCAAGATGTTCATTCTCATTTGGTTCCCTATGCCTCATGATTGGTTTAATAAGAGGTTTAAGAACAAATGTTAAAGGAATGTCAGGCGGTGAATGAGGATGACTTATAGGATCAAACTTAGGAGGGGAATGAGCTGGTTGAGAAGGATTTGGATAATAGATAGTACTATAAGTTTTATAATGACTAAAAGAGCTATGAAATCCCTTAGAAATGGGAAGTTCAACAAAAATTTGAAGATTATCAAAATATTGGTGGTCAAGACCCTACTTAGTAGATGAACCTTGCCCTTCAATAGGCCTCCAAACATGTCTCCCTCTTCTTTGATGAATACTTAGGGACAAGACAAGTTGCTTGGATGGGTCACCTTTAAAATATCATCCCAATACTTCTAGATTTGAAAGCAATAAAACAATCAAAACCTAAAATTAAGATATTAAAAATAGGCACCAATCTTTCTTGAAACCAAATAGTAAAGTTGGAGTCACCATTAGAATCATAATTTTATAATATAATAATTAACACATTGATTATGATACATGATGTAAACATACATGCTGAATTTAATGATGAGATAAAAGGCAAAGACACTAAACTTTTTAGAATTATGTCCAAAATGGGAGAAATCACCTTCTGACATGTAATTTTAATATTTCTTGGTAATAAATATAGCAAAAGTCAAATTGTCAAATATTTCAATTCCTAACATGTCCCCTAGTGGACTGATGTGGTGTTGATGGCCAAGATAGTCCAAATGTATCAAATAACAGATGAGAACTTCAAAACATGAAATACTTACATTTTTTACAAGAGTCTCCAACAACACAAGTAACCGGGACTTTAATTCAATCCCTGACAATAGTGCCATCAAAGTGGTGACATTGATGAACTAAAGATAGTCAGATCAATAAAATAGGTAGATAAATTTTAAAAATGATAGTGTCTCTCTGTAAGAGTCCCTGATAACAAAAGTTCTATGCATGCCTTTTATATCCCTATCAATGGTGTCAATAAAGTGATGACGTTGATGAACTAAAGACAGTCAGATAAGTACAATAGCCAAAGAAATTTTAAAAATGGTAGATACTCTCTACAGGAAACCCCATCAAGACAAGTGCCACAAGTGTCTTGTTTATCTCCAATAATGGTGCTAGCAAAGTGTGAGTTCCTATTTGTACACCTATTTTGCTTTGCCTTGCACACTTGAATCAAATGGCAAATAAAGATAAAATAAACTTGCTAGTATGTCATTGTAGTTAGGGAAGGGTTTGGCATCTAGAATGGACTAAATAGAGAAAATGATAAAGAGGCACCAACAAAGGGTATGGTTAGCTCTCGACTACATTTAGCTCTACCTAAACCAAGGTGAGAGGACCTATGGGGTAGCTAGCTTGTATGGAGAGATTTTGTAATTCAACCTCCATGGGTTATTTGGCACAAAGAGACACAAATGTGACTATGGCACAACCAAAATTGTTCAATCCATCTAGGAAGGGTTATCACATGGAATAAACAAATTCTCTAGATCACATACAAGCTACTCAAGATAGATGTGAAAGTGACTACAATCTTCATTTGATATAATTTTCAACAACATGGACTGAATGGAGAAATGTAGTGCTGGCTCTTTAAAGCAAAAGATGTAAATTCAAGTTACATAAGTAGGATCTTATGTATTTCTAAGAAAATAACACTTATGATATGTAAAAATTGTGTATTATTTGCAGGGTAGGATAAGGTACGACAATTTGTTAATTATAAAAAAAATGGTGGTGTGCTAGTGGTTATTGAATACTAGGGCATCTTGCAATATTCATGGAAATATTTCTTCACAAAGATATATCAAAAAATCGTAAGCAAACTAATAGGACATACCAAATGATCCTTAAAAGATATAAAAAATACACTAAAACTAAATTTTCAAACACTTTTCCCTATTAAATCCACAAACCTAGGGTACCCTAGCAAGTTATTCAATAATGTATCCTAAAATAATGTAGAACGGGTTTATAATCTAGATCCATGATCAAAATGATAACCAATAATGAAAACAAACCCAAATGTCTAACCAGCTTAAATTGTAAAACACATTGTTTCACTTCATCAATTAAAAACAACAAAGAACCACAAGCATTTTCATTAACTTAAATAAAGATATTAAATATATTAGTTTTTGAAAATTCTACCATGGGAACAAGCATGGTGAGATTTTTCTATGTTGGAGAAGGGAGACATAAACATGCCCTCAAAGCTTGGTAATGGTTGTACACTTGCAACCACCTTAGCAAGGGCGATAAGATCTACACATAACAGTTAATCCCAATTTTTCTATATAACTAAAACATTTAGAAAAAGGAACAACCAACAACTAAATAATAGAGGAGAAATCCTCTATTTATACACTTTTTACCCTTTTAAAATCTAGGACTATGGCTCTTAATTTACAAAATTGTAAATCAACCTTTCAAATTCTGCCAAGATTCTCCCAGCTAGAAAAAATCCTTGCCATGCTTGAAATCTTCATCCATTTGCCAAAAAAATCATTGATCTAACTGCTTCTACAAGAAATGATGAAAAATTACAACAAACCTTTTGATTTCTTGATTGGAGATGACTTTTTACATTATCTAGAAGGTGAAATTTTATGGTGGAGGCCAAACAAACTTTGTCCTCATGCATAACTACCTAGATATGCCCTTGACCATTTTTCTACATAAATGAAACCTCTTGGATAAATGCCTTTCCTCCTATGCATGCCATTGAATAACCTACTCTTGTGATGATTATATGAGAATACTCTGGTTATGGTAGAAGAAGAAAATGATCAATGGTCATTAGGAAAATATGTTTTAGAATGGTCCATAGACCTTCTTATGTGCTTTTTAGTCTTGTCTTTCCATGAAATAACTATCAATTTTATATTTAAAACCACAGATAAACACATATTGACATGTGGTATGCCAATCATGTCCAACTGGGCACTCATATGATTTAAAAGTCACTAAGCCACTCAATTATTATCCAACCTGAGCACATGTGACTTTCTCATGCAATCTTAAAGCTGGATCAAATATGCATTATCGATATTTTAATAAGTCTTCATTCTTTGAATTCGTTATGAGTAGTTGATCTTGATTTGGGCCTCTGAGATCCTACCACTTGGTATCTCTGCACATTCCATATGTAACTTACAAATAATATCTATTTCTTGAATGCTATCACACCATATGGTAGCCTCTTTTTAGATCTCTATCCCCATTGAACTATCAACTCTTGGCTTGCACCACTAGTTCTTTGAAATATGCTTGAGCTTTAATCAAGAGCTATGGGTTTGACACTTGTCACTTCTACATTCACTTTGAGCTCTATTGAAATATCCACCATCATCTCACACCATTTACCTTTTTTTCTCAGATCAAACACAGTCTTTGATCCTTTAAACCTAGGATCAAATATTGACCTTTGATCTATATCTAGTTCATCATGGTTTTGACACATTTCACTATCCCGTTTAACCCAAGCCCTTTTAAAAGTTTTCTCTCATTTGTGTCATTGATCTACTGGATATGATTAGTCATGAACCATCAATTTTATTAGTTTCTCATCGATATTAAGACACCTATCCTTTTCATCTCCCTTTAGAGGATCTTTGACTTACTAACCTTTGCTCATCATCGAATATGTTGTTGCTTTCCTAAGATCTTGAAACTTATCAATCTTGCACTCATCTTATTTCCTTTTAACATTTTAGCATTGATCACACACCATCAAATCAACCCTCCTAAAGCTAACAAGCACCATTTAATTGTGATCCAATAGGTTAGACATGATTAGCTCCAAATTAACACAAAAATAATAAAGTCAAAGTTTAGGGAATAAAACACTTAATATAAATTCTTGGCCTAAGGTTTTGTTGTATATGATACAAGATTTAGGATAGGACTTTAAGCTAAGTTTTTAATAAAGGGACCAAGTGTTAGTTATACCATGTTAATATATCAAAGGGACCAAGGGACATGGGATATGAAATGGGTGAAATATGAATTTTAGACTAAATTTTGGTCATGTTAATAACTATAACTAAAATTTTGTATAAATTTAAACTAAGCCAATTGCATATTTAAATCATTCTCAAGTAAATGTTTCCCATAAAATTTGAATTTAAATCAAAGGGCACAAGCTAGGGTAATTGGAACAAGGGCTTTAAGATGCTCAAACATGAATTCAACTTAACTTTTGATAGATCAAAGGCTATTAAAGACCAAATTAACGTGAAATCTTGTAACTTATAAATTATCCATTCTAAATTGACTCTATTAGAATTGCAACTTATATTTCTAAGTTTTGAATTTATTTGAGCATTTAGGTGAATTTGGAGCCTGAACACTGCCTTGGGAATGTCTCATTAAATCAAGAAATAAACTAATCTAAAGCCCTACACTATCTCCATAAAGAACCTAACTCTAGTATCAAAAGGAAAGTTATTTAATCTACTACAGGATACTTGACCTCTGATGAAAACTTGAAATAAGAAGTGGGCTAAACAAATTAGGCATTTATACATAGAAACGGTTCAATTTCTTTAGTGCAATTTTGGGCACTAACACTACATATAATATGTATTGGTCACTTTGATAGTATTTTAGGTGGAGCCTCATGTAGATTGATGTAGTTGGATAGGATTCAATCATGTTCTACTGTAGTATGGTGTGATGATCATAGGGGAAGAATTGGCTTTGATCGTGTTCATCAGCCTTTTATGTCATAACTCATAGGGCATGTTTTTTAATGAAGTGGTATCAATATTGGTTAGTAATTATATGTATTTTATCCTAGTTATAGTTGCTTTAGAGTTTCTTTGATAACTTTAGAGTTATTTCTCCAGTTATTTTATCTTCCATAACCCTTTGAATCAAGGGGGAATATGTTGGATTATTTGTAAAATGGTGTTTATTTATGTTTTAGTTTGTTAAATAATTATTTTGTTTATATGGGTTTGTTATACCCATTAGTGGGTCTTCTTCAACCAACTTCTATAAGCTTCCTAAAAATCTTACATTTGTAAAAAAATAAAACATATTCTTATATTTAATATGTTATGAAATTGTTTTCCCCTGTTTCACACCCACCATTTTAAAAAAAGATTGTATTTTACATGGGGAAATGGTTTATATTCATGTGTAAATATAATTAATTAATCAATTTAAATGTATACCCATAATTCTCATGACTAACAAATGTATTTTACAAATACTCACCTTTTCACTATTAGCTTTCAAATCAAAACCTACAAATAGAACATTTATTGTAAAATAATAAAAAATCATCTATTTGAGAGAGGATATAATAAGTTCATAAGTTTTAAGTGCTTTACCAAGAAATACTATTTGATGTTTTAGTGAGCACTTATATTTAAAACTTCATTGACCTGAGATCAAAAACCACAAATGGCATGTTCTATACTAAGTAATAAAAAAAATCCAATTGAGAGAGGCTAAAATAGGTTAATATGTTATAATTACCTTGTATTCCAAGTAATAAAAAAACTTTCCCTTGATAGATAAAATAACTTAATAAGTTTTAAGTGTCTTGCCAAGCACCTTGATTTGGTATTTTGGTGATAAATTACATAAATAACATGTTCTATGCCAAGGAAGAATAAAACATTACTTAAGAGAGGATAGAATAAGTTGTAATTTCCTTGTCATTTTGGTGGGAACTTACATAAATAACATGTTCTATACCAGATAAGAAGAAAAAACATTGCTTGAGAGAGGCTATAATAAGTCAATAAGTTGTAAGTTCTTTACCAAGCACACCACCAAAGAAGGAAAAAACCTCCACTTGAAAGAGACTATAATAAGTCAATAAGTTATAAGTGCCTTTCCAAGTGTATTGGTTTAGTGTTTTGGTGAGGAATTAAGTTCTGAAATTAACTTGACAAGGAAAGAAAAAACATCTGTGTGAGAGAGGCTACAATAAGTCAATAAGTTATAAGTTCCTTACCAATCACCCCAATTTGGGTGTTTTGTTGAGGACTTACATTTATAATTTTCTTACCCTGATAAATTATAATGGAGTAAGCTATGGTCCCTAGATTTAAAGACCACTCAAAAATCATTTAATCCTTACATGACTTATGGATTTAACGTCCTTTCTCTTTTGATCGATATGCAAGAATGTAATGTGATGCATAATTCATATCAGCAAAAAAGAAGAGCAAAGTTAGTATTCCCTGTGATAGCTCACTCTTACATGATCACAAGTTTTTTGCATCTATTATCTTGTTTTCTTTATCTCTTAATTATACGTACTTTACCTCCTTTATTTTTTGATCCATTTAAAACACTTATATTGGTCTATCTACATTTACATTGCACCTCATAAGAATGATTAGTTAGTTTTGGTTTCTATTGATTTAAATATGGGAGAGCTATATTATATTAAAATATGAGATTAAATGAGTTTACAAAATAAATCCTATATTAAATTTTAATAGTTTATCATTTTCTTTTTTATATGCTTTAGAAGAAGAACAAAACTAATTTACTCACTTTTATATAAAAAGAGGGAAAAAAGTTACTATAAAATAAATAATTGTATTTGTATAATGATATTAAAGAAAACCCTATAAAGATCACGAGAAGGTCTTATAAGCACCATCTATCACCAAAACAATAGAAATAGAATGGATTTATTCATAACAGGGACGATTGATCTGTCTGGAGGAGAAAGATGTTTGTTTGTATCAAGGTGATAAAAAACCAAGAGACGGCCTAAAATTTCCCATTTTATCTCATTCTTAGACATACGATCAAATCAGATAAGATTTTTTGGAGGTAAAAAAATCCCACATGTAAGAGTCACATCACTCACAATCTGGTATAACCCATACGTACAACTTATTCCTTCTCAAATTGTAAAGAAATTTCCAATTCTAACATAGTATATTAAGTGGAATTATAGTAATTAAATTATTTTATAATAGAATGAGTGTAACAAGGAGAGTGTTGATGAGACTAATTTGAATATTTGTAAAATAGTGCTTAAATTAGAGGGAAAAATAAGTTACAACTAATTAAAAAATTTTAGGACAAATAGAGGTTGGAAAAAGATACAAGAGTGTAAAATCTTCATAGGGATTTACTAGAATAATCCATTATTTATTTTTTAAATATTTACATAATACTTATTATTTTATTAGATTACACCATGAGAATAACATTAGTGACTTTAACATACTAATTAAGTATATTAAGCATAAGTAAATATGTATCAATAACCATTACTGATCACTAGTATGTTATGTAACATAAAATAACTGCATAAGGAAAGTAATTATATTAAAATTCAACCATGGATGGTACAATAATAAAGGCACTACTATCAATGTATAATAATATATAAATTACATTTCTAACAGGCATTATGCCTCAACATAAATATAATAATAGATGCAATACTCCACAGAGCTTGAGTCACTCTAACTCCTGTATCTCTAATAATCTCAAGTGTAGTCTCTAATTAAGTCCTATAGTGGGGAGGGAGAGCACTTTTCCATACTAACCATAGACTATCAATCCCCTACACAATTCCCCAAATAGGGAATGGACCTCCCTTCATAACTGGGTATATATTGATGTTGCGGGAATCCAGAGTGATATGTTAGTACCTATATATTGTAGTATTTCTACTACATAATGTGCACCATGAAGAAAATAAGTTCTAAAATGATATCACATAAGAATTTAAATCATACATATGAAATGACAATGTCTATATAAACATTACTTTGGCCAAATATTTCAAATAGATAAAGATTCTTTAGATCAGTCAAATTTATACATACCACTTGATTGGATTACCTTCATCTAGAATTGGTGATGCCAAGTAAGCTAGTGAAGTCTATCTCACTACTTATTTAGTACAAGCAATGCAAGAATTCATTAACAATATTTAACCAATAGATTCATATAGATTATTTTTATTAGAAGGTAATAAACCATGCTATATACACGAATAATATTTATGCTTATATTGAGTCTGTTAAACATATGAATGAATCTTTTCCATATTATTTACAATATAAATAATAATCATAACAAGTATCATTTTGAATACCAAACATATACTTAGAATGCATGTACTAATTTTTGTAAGTAATTCCAAAAGTAGTATAAACAACAATGTCATAGTATAACATACCCTTTAATCAATTACAAAATGTAGCCACAAATAAATAAAATATCAATTAATTATTAAATAAATACATACTCTTTAATTTATAAAACTTAATATACTTTTAATAGGCTCATGATTATAATTATAGTTCCCTATCCTTCAATAGTTAGTAGTCAGAATCTATAACTTTAGGCATGCATCACATTGTATAAATATAATCTATATATGTATATGAGAACCTATGTTCACATATAGGTATATTTCATATATTTATGCATCATGCCTATATATACCCCATAATATATATTTTAATGTACAATTACTATTCTATCATAAATAATTATTTTCCAATTTCCTTCATAGAAAACTTATGTGATTCAAACAATTATTTAGAATTTTAAGGTCTAAATAGGGTCTCCTCATTTCATATAACACATAGTTTTGATTGATAAATATAAAAATATAATTCAATCACTCAAATCAATTACCCTATTTTTCATTAATTTAGACTCTTTACTGTATAATATTTAACAAAGTAAATAAATAATATTCTAATCAGACCTAAACTTTGTATTACTTATTTGTTGGAATTATTATATTTTTCTTGAGCTACTAAGTGTCTCTTTATAAATAAATCAATATCTAAAAACATAGACAATAGACTTTTACTTAGTTGTATACATTTCCTCAATATGCAAATAGTTCATTATTATCCATTCAAGCTTTTACCTACTTGACTTCATAAGTTGAATATCTTTAAAAGATGAAATATTCTATATAAATATCATCCCTATTTATATGTCTAAAACCATACAGTCCATATATCTTTCTTTTACGATATAATAGCTTACCCTTTTTATAAGCCCATAAATTTTTCTAAATAACTTGCACAGTTTGTTTATAAAATCGTAGTGTTTTGGACATACTACTAAGGTTCAATTCCTATATAGAAAAACATAAAATTTTATGTGAATTTTAGATATATTTAGTTTATTTATATAAATGTATGTCCTATTTGAGTCTCAACAACATTCAAACATAAATGTGTGTGTGTGTGTGTGTGTGTGTGTGTGTGTGTGTGTATATATATATATATATATATATATACTATGCTCAAATTTAAAGAATACATAGTTTTTATTTCATTGGAATATGTATACACAAATTGTGTATTAATCTCTATATTGTATCCCATGCATATACTCCATTATAAAATAAATGATACAATCAATATACATATATGTATTCATCATTTCAAATGTCACATATAGTACATAGTCCATACACTGATAGTCCACATATATGTGTTTTGCCGAAAATGAGTTCATTCCAATATGATAACATAAAAATCCCTTTCAATCTCATTCATAAATTTGTATGGATTTTAATGAATAAAAACCCCCAATGTGTGTGTGTGTGTTGGGGTGGGGGGGGGGGGGGGGGGGGGGGGCGCGGGGGGGGGCGTTGGGTATGTATAAAAGTGACTTGTTTCTATTTTTTTTCAAAATACATAAAATTTAGTTATACATATATTCATGGGTTAATATAAATGAATACATTCATCATATATTTGTGATAACCCCAATTCTACTATCTAACTATATATCTTCATACTATTTCAAAATGATAGTATACCTATTTTATTTGAAGAGAATCCCATTTAATAATTAATTGACTCTATCTATATATTTTTATCAAATATAACATAATATTTCCATATTCTATATGCATACTCACTTTATTGAGTATGTATATATAATAAATTTAAAAAATTTCAATGTTTGGCTAAATATAAAACTTATTCTCTTAGGTTGAAATTTTCCTAAACAAGGGCTTTATGTCATAACCTAAGTAACTTCATTTAACCATTCAATTTTAACACACAGATAGATATAAATAAAAATATTAGGATTTAAGGATAATAGATTAGCTCGATGGATGGCTGAGCCATCCACAGGGCTAATATCATGTCCATCTAAAAGTACGTTTATTTTTCCAATCCTTAGAAACCATAACTATACGTATAATTCCTTTAAGCAATTGAAAATAATGACATCACCAACCTTCTCAATGCTTTTGGATCAAAACTCCAAGAACCTGAAAACCTTTGCTTCACTTCTTTGAACTTCTTTAATATCCTCTTCATGTCTCCCTCTCTACTTATTCTCAACTTACTCTTATACTTATTTTTTTGTTTATCTCTTACCGACTCGAGCTCGCACGCAACTTCCCCAAAACTCATAGTCACCATGCAAAATCTGAGTTTATTTATTTCATTAGAGACTATAAACATAGTTATCTTCATTAACAAAACTAAGAAAATCCCTAATATTTTTCTCTTACTCAAAATATTCTTATCTCATGAATAATTATATTATTTAAAATAATTTTCATGATCCTCATAATTTACAAGCCACCATGTATACCAATCAAAAAGTCCACTTTTAACATTATTCAAAATGATAACAAACACTTATAATGTAGTATATGCATGTCTATCAAAGGCCAAGCTTAAATTGTAGGATAATGTTGAGGATAATTTAATATCTTTCCAAACATATTAATTATAATTAAATCATGTATCCTCTAGTAATATGACTAACACAAAGTCCATTATATTCTCATTTCAAAAATGGTAGACTAGGCAATCATCTATTATAATCATAACAATATAAATATTTGTGTTGTTACTAGATTATATAGACTATCTATATCTTTCATTATCTTAATATTTTAGGACATGTATTAATATTCCAAATATCAATTATAACGAGATAATATTTTAAAATATTACAAAAACATATAGTTAGTCTATATATAATTGAAACTAAATATTATTTGGACATAGATTTACATTCTTGTAATCATAAACATACATGAGTAGAGTAAAATAATATAATCATACTAAAACATTATTTACTAATTCTAAGTCTAATATCAAAAATGCAATCAAATATAATATTTTTTAAAAACCTATGTACTAACATTTAAACCATGAAAACTATAATGTCTAGCTATAATTAAATTTAAAAACGTGCTACCACTAATAAACCATATAATGCATATATGTTATCTAATGTGTGTGTGCATAAGTTTTATCCATCTCTCTATTATCATTCACCATCTCTATCTACGCCTCCCTCTATGATGATGCTCTCCCTCTATTATGCTCTATGTGATGAACTCTCCTACATCCAACTCATGACAATAAAGTAGTTAGTCAAATAAATCATGACATATCATAAAATAATATTATAAAAACATATATAACATACTTATTATGTTTAAATTTTATAATTATCCAACTCATAATAATGAAATCATGATATCTAAGTAACATACATCTATCCCATAATAGCATATGACTTAAAATTTAGTTAAAAAGTAAAAAATCAATTTAACAGCCATATTAATCCATATATAATTAGGTAAATCAACTCAGTGAGAAAATCAAAATTTAACATCCTTCTCCCCTAAATTTGGTCATCTTCTTGGTTACACTTATTCAAATAGTATTTCTAAATAACAAATAGAGTTAAGCCAAAAAATAACATGGTATCTAGCATCAGTGTAAGCAAATAAATGTGGAAATCCCTATAGAACTTATCATAGTCTTCCCAAGTAGTACTATCCTTAGAATATTGGTCCCATAATACCTTGAACTATGACACTTATCTATTATGAAAATAAAGTTTGTGAGTGTCAATTACACTTATTAGTTCTACCCTAACCACCCTAGGATCTAGAACCTACAAATCATTCCAATCCAACACATGTGAAGGATTAACTATATACTTTTTAAGATAAGATACATGGAAGAAATTATGTAATAGATTTGGGGATGGTGTTAATGCAAGCCTAAATGTTATAGGATTGACCCATTATAAAACCTTGAAGGGTCCCACATGCCTTGGTGAAAGTTTTTATAACTTCCCAAACTCAAGCAAACTCTTTTTTGACTTAACACATAAGAATAATTTATCACCTACTAAAAAATGCCTAGCTATTCTCTTTTAGATTAGCATAGGTCTTTTGCCTATCATTAGCCTTGGCCAATATCTACCTAATTATTCTAACTTTCTCTTCCATTTTTGAAATCATCTCATGTCCAAAGACAACCCTATCTTCTAATATTTTCCAATTAATTGGTGTCTTACACCTTCTCCCATAAAGTGATTCAAATAATGTCATCTTCAAAGTAGGTCGATATGATTTTTTATATGTAAACTCAACCAAAGGAAGGTATTATTCCCACTTATATTGTTGATCCATGTAATACATACAAATAAAATATTTTAACACCTAATGAACTCATTCAGTTTGACCATCAATCTATGGGTGATATGCAATATTGAAGTTTAGTTGTATAGCCAAAGTTAAACTCATAGTTAACCAAAATTTATAAGTTATTCTCATATCATGATCTGATATGATCCTCTCTAGAAATCCATATATTCTATAAAATTTATTTAAAAATCTCTTCACAAGAGTTGGTGCATCATCTATCAAATGGCTTGGTATAAAATGTGCTACCCTGATTAGTTTATCAACTATAACCAAGATAATGTGGTGCCAGTTCCATAACAATGGTAATCTTTGGAAAAAAACCATACTGATTACTTGTCATTTCTAGTCTAGTATGCCATGTGGATATATCAATCCAACCCAATGCCCATGTTCAACTTTCACTCATTGACATTACAAAAAACATGACATAAATTATGTTTCATCTTTTTTGATCCCCTTTCAAAAATAAAGTCATCTAATCTATGTTATTATCTTGGTTAATCCTAGGTGTCATGAATATAGGGCATTGTGTAACTTCTTTAACACTGTACTCTTTAAATTATCTCGATATGGCACATACATCCTTTCATTGTATCGCATAAGACCATAACTCTCTAAGTTTTATCCTTTATACCTAAGATTTTGAGTATTCTTAGATAAATCTTTCCTGACCTAATTGTATAATTCATCTTTTGGTGAGAACTTGATCACATGTTCCTTGAAAGTACTCATGATAGTAGTCATAGTTTTTATGTACCTTCTACGACTTAATTCATTATCTACTCTATTCTCTTTGACTTTGATGTAATTGATATCAAAGTCATATTCAAATAAAAAATATAACCAATGTTTATGATGAGCATTCAAATATCATTGAGTGAAGATGTATTTGAGCCCCCAATTATTAGTCTTGAGCTCAAATGGTTTTTCCAACAAATAATGTCTCTAAAATTATGAAGCATGAATAATTGTTTCAAGTTCAAGGTCATGAGGGGTATATATCTTATCATAAGGATTCATCTTTCTTAACTCATAAAATACTACTACACCATCCTACATAAGGAATCCTTCTAGTCCATCACCAGATGCATCTGTGATCACTAAAAATTAACCATTAGGATCATGAAATCTAAACATCAAGGCCAAAATAATCGTTCCTTTCAATTCTTTAAAAGCTAATTCACATTTATTTGACCAAATAAGAATTTGATTCTTACATTGTAGATAGGTAATCAGATTAGCTATCTTAAAAAAATTCAAAATGAATTTCCTCTAATAGCTTGCTAATCTAATGAATCTCCTTACCTTAGGGACATTCCTTGGTGTCATCCACTCCATAATTGATCTTATCATGGCCACATCAACATAAATGCCATCTAGTGAGATAATATGTTATGGATATTGCATTTTAGTTTGAAAAAAATCACACTTGGACAATTTTCCATACAAATTATGCTTCTAAAAACATTTTAAAACATGTTCTAGATGTTGAAGGTACTCTTATTTATCCTTAGAATATATAAAAATGTCATCTAAAAATACCAAAACAAAATGAATTATATAATCTCTAAATACACTATTCATGAGATTCATGAATGTTGCATATGCATTCATCAACCCAAATGGTAATATTATAAACTTGTAATGACCTTATTAAGCTTTAAATTTTGTCTTGGGTATATCCTCATATGTTATTCTTAACTGATGATATCAAGCTCTAATATCAATCTTAGGAAAGAACATTACTCTTGCATCTGATTGAATAGATCATCTCCTTGAGGTAGCAGATACTTATTTTTGATAATCACTTTATTTAACATTTTTTAATCAATACAAAGTCAAAGAGTGTCATCCTTCTTCTTAATGAAGACAACTAGTGCACCCCAAGATTACACATTTAGTCTTATCAACCCTTTGGATAACAATTTTTAATGTTGTTCCTTTAATTCAACTAATTCAATGGTTCTCATTCTATATGGAGCTTTAAACTGAGATTTAGATCTTAATTTTATATCAATAGAGAAATCAAACTCCCATTTAAGAGGAAATCCTAAAAAATCCTCTTGAAACACATCATAAAAAGTTTTAAGGATAATATTCAATTGATAGTTCCTTAGTTTTCTCTATTTCATTTATCTTAATGATATATGCTTGGAATCATTTACCTTATGCCTTCTTGAGTTGCATTTTAGAAATCTATCTAAGCTTTAGCTCTCTTTTTCCACCCTAGATTAGTATCTGATTTTCAGAATCATCAAGACACTCAACCCATTTCAGATAGAGTTAAACCTTGGATTTATACTTCATAATCTAACTGAATCCTAGGATCACATCATATGACCCTAATGGTGTTACATAAATATAAACTACTATTATGAATTTAGGCAATCTAATATCAAGTTCTATTAAACACTTGTCAACTCTAACTTTAGAATCATTCCCATATTGTACTGATCATGTATTTACGATCACTCCATCTTTTATAAATAACTTATTTAAAATTCTAAGAGTTATAAAATATATTTATTCCCTTTATATATCAAAATGGAATGTATATGTTCAAAAAAAAAACATGAAAGTTCTATGGGTGAGGCTTGAAATTTAGCTTACTGATTATCAATTACTGCACGAATACATTATTGAAAAAAAATTGTTGGTGAGGGGCCTAACCTTTTTTCCATAACTTATCCTAGGTACATTCATGTGAAAAATGATCACCTCCGTAGATGAAGCAACCACTTGGTGGTCCCTTCTTATAAGACTATTGATTTCCCTTGAAACCACCTTTAAAACCATTACCTAGTTTCTTGCTACCTAAACCATTATTAAATCTCATATTTTAACCCTCAAACTGAGTCTTGGAGTATCCACTCCTCTACTTCTAATTATTCTTATTTAAAGTTGGTTTAGAAGTTCCAAAATGTTTCTTAAACTTATCCCTAACTTAAGCAAGAGATTTCAACATTTGTTCCTATTTGATTCCTTCTTGAAAACTTGGTCCATAGTAGATAGTCCATGAATATCCACCTCTATATCAATCTAAGGTTGTATTGCCATGATGAATTTCCTAATTTTGATCCTCTCATCTACTTGATATTAGGATACATATTTTAGAAGCTTGGTGAATTGTTCTTAGTACTCGTTCACTGATAAGTCTCTTTGTTTTAGATTTTAAAAAATTGAAAGCTTTTTCTCAAAATATTACTGTGAAAGCCACCATGATCAGAATAATGTCACAAATTCATCCCACATAGTGGTGGTCAAATTAAAATTTATTTCCATCTTCTTGTCGGCTTACCACAAAGTTACTTCTCCAACCAACTGATATGCTCTTCAAACAGATTTGTTGAACTTAAAGTAATTTTGAATTTTAAAATACTTATCTATTTTACTCAACCACTCTTCAACTCTATCTCCCATAATAGTTTCATTGAACTTAGGTGCATTCAGCCTTTAAATATCCCTAGCTAATTATATAGCTACATATACCCTAGATCTAGAGGCACATCTTCATGTCTCTACTCTTGAGGAAATTCCTGCTTAGGAGGAATCTCTTTAGGATCATCCTAATGGGATTCATCCTCATTTCGATGAACTTCATTTTCTAGGGCTATAATTTTGTCCTTAGTCTCATTCATGGATGTAAGAATCTGATCCAACTTTATTTCTTACTTAGTGGTAAATTGGTTATGATCAAATAGAGTGTTATTGTCATTATCATTTAAATACCTCTCTAAATGATCTTGTTCACACCATTATTCTTTATAATAATAAAATAATATAAAAATGTTAATGGACTCATTAAATCCAAGATTTTGAGCCACAACTTTGATAACATAATGTATCATCCCCTTAGGGATTCACTAAAATAATGAAATAAAGCAATTAAAATATTTATAAAACACTTATTCTTTCATTAAATTATAGCATTAGAATTTAATTAGAGACCTTAACATACTAAGTATATTAAATCGAAGTAAATATGTAGAAATAATAGTTATTGATCACTAGTATCTTATGTAACATAACATAACTTTATAAAGAAACTAACTATAATTAAATCCATCCATGACTAGTAAAATAATACAACCACTATTGTCAATGTACAATAATAGATAAATCACATTTCCAACATGCATTATGTTCAACATAAATACAATAATAGATATAACGCTCCATAGAGCTTGAGTCACTCTAACTCATGTATCTCTTATAATCTCAAGTGTAGTATCCAAGTAAGTAGTGCAGTGGGGAGGGAGATCATCATCCAAGTGATTTTACACACCAACCATAGACAATCTATCCATTGAAAAGTCTCTCAAATAGGGAAGGAATTTCCATTCATGGATGGGTAGATAGTGATAGTGCAAGTATCTAAAGAGACATGATAGTACCTATGTGGTATAAGATTTATACTACATGATGTGTATCATAAATAAAACACATTCTAACATGATATTGTATAATCATGTAAATCATATATATAAAGTGACAATGTCTATCTAAACATTACATTAACCAAAATTTTCAAATAACTATTGATCACTAGGATCAATTAAATTTATACACACCACTTGGTCAGATTACCTTCATCTGGAATTGTTGATGCTAAGTAAGCTAGTGAAATCTATCTCACTACTTATTTAGTACCAATAATGCAAGATAAGATTAAAACTATTTAACCAACATATTCATATAGATTATTTACATTAGTAGGTATTAAAACATGCTATATGTAGGAATACTATTTATGTATACATTTATTCCATCAATCATATGAATGATTTTTTTTGGGATTATTTACCACATAAATAATAATCATAACAAGTATCATTTATAATACCAAACATATACTTAGACTGCATGAACTAATTTTCATAAGTAATTTCAAAAGTAGTACAACCAATAATCTCATAGTATTGTATACCTTTTACTTAATTATAAATAGCAGTCACAAATAAATAAAAGATCAATTAAATATTAAGCAAATACATATTGTTTAATTTACAAAACTAAATATAATTTTAAGAGGCTCATGCTATAATTATAGTTCCATATCTTTTAGGATTTATTAGTCAAAATCTATAACTTTAGGCATGCATAACATTGTATAAATATAAGCTATATGCGTATATGAGAACCTAAGTTATCATATAGTTATATTTCATATATACCCCATACTACACACACACACACACACACACACACACACACACACACACACACACACACACACACACACACACACACACACACATTAATACACAATTACCATTTTATTATAAATAATTATTTCCCATTTTCCTTCATAGAAAACTAATGTGATTCGTACAATTAATTACCATTTTAAATTATAAATAGGGTCTCTTCAGTTCATATAACCCATAAATTTGAATCATAAATATAATAATATAATTCAATCACTTAAATCAATTACACTAGTTTTCATTAATTTAGTCTCTTGACTGTATAAGATTTAACAGAGTAAAATAAATATCATTCTAGTGAGACCTAAACTTTGCTTTGTTTATCTGTTGGAGTTTTTATATTTTTCCCCAAGCTACTAAGTATCTCTTTAGAATCAAATCCATCTATAAAAACATAGACAACAAATTTTTACTCAGTTGTATACATTTCCATGATATGAAAATAGTTTGCTATTATCTATTCAAGCTTTTACCTAGTCGACTTCATAAGTTCACTATCTTTAGAAGATGTAATATAATATATAAATATTTCCCCTATTTATATGTCTAAAAACATATAGTCAATATAAATTTATTTTGTTTTACAATAACTCACCCTTTTTTTAAACCCATATATTTATGTAAATAACTTGCACATTTTGTTTATAAAATCATAGTGTTTTAGACATATGACTAAGGTTCAATTCCTATATACCAAAACTCATAATTTTGTGTGATTGTTATGTATATTTAGTTTATATATATAAATGTATGTCTAGTTCTAGTTTCAACAACAACAACACCAACACACACACACACACACACACACACTACTAAGATTTATAGAATACACAATCATTATTTCATTCAAATATGTATACATAGATTATGGATTAATATCCATATTATATCCCATGTATATTCTCCACTTTTAGAATATATGATATAGTGGACATAAATATATGTATTCATTATTTCAAATGTCATATATAGTACATAGTCAATATATCAATAGTCCACATCTATGTGTTTTTACCAAAATGATTTTCATTCCAAAATGATAACACAAAAATCCATTTCAATCTCGTTAATAAATTTTTATCATTTTAAATGAAAACAAATGTCCAATATGTATGTATGTATGTATGTATGTATAAAAGTGCCTTATTTCTTGTTTTTTCAATACACACATAGCTCAATTATACATATATTCACTAATTATATAAAAGAATACATTCATCATATATTCATGATAACCCCAATTCGACTATCCACCTATATATCTTCATATTGTTTCAAAATGACAGTATACCTATTTTCCTTAATGAGAAACATGTTTAAAAATTAATTGACTCAATCTATATATATTTTTATCAAGGATAACATAATATTCGTATATTATATTTGCATACTCTCTTGACTGAGTATGTATATAATATGTTTAATAAATCTCAATATTTGTTTGAATATAAAAAGTATCCCCTCAAATTGCAATTTTCATACACTAGGGCATTATGTTGTTACCTAAATAACTTCTATTTACCCTTCATTTCTAATACACATATAGATCTAAATCAAAATCCTAAGATTTGAGGATAATGGATTAACTCTATGGATTGTCATTTCATCCACATTGCTAAGCTTGTATCCACACAAAAATATAGTTATTTTTCCAAACCCAAGGAACCATAATTATATGCATAATTACTTGAAGCAAACTAAAATAATGACATTACCAATGTTCTCAATGCTTCTGAAGCAAAACATCAAGAACATGAAAACCTTTGCTTCACTGTTTTACACTCCTTTCTTCTTCTCTTCATGTATCCTTTACTTCTTCTCCTTGACTATGTCTTATTCTTATTTTTGTGTCTATATATTACCAACTAGAGCTTGCATGCAACTTCCCCAAAACTCACAATCACTATGCAAAATCTATGTTTATTTATTTAAATAAAGACTAAAAACATAGTTAACTTCCATTAACAAAACTAATAAAAACCCTAATCTTTCTCTCTTACTTGAAATTTCCTTATCTCATTATTAATCCGATTAAAATCCTTTGCATAATCATCTTACATTACAATCCCCTATGTATACCAATCATAAAGTCCACTTTTAGCATTATTCAAAATGATATAAAACACTTATAACTTAGTATATGCATGTCTATCAAAGATTAAGTTTAAATCATAGGATAATGTTTAGGATAATTCAATTTCCTTCCATACATATTCATGATAATTACCTAATGTCTCTTATAATAATATCACTAACACAAAGTCCATTATATTCTAATTTCAAAAATGGTAGACTAGACAATTCTCTATTCTAATTATAACAATATAATTATTTGTGTTGTTATTACATTACATAGACTATCTATGTCTTTCATTATCTTAGTATCTTAAGTCATGTATTGATATGTCAAATATCAATAATAAAAAACTAATGTTTTAAAACATTGCAAAAAATTATAGTTAGTCTATATACGATAGTAACTAAACATTATTTGCACAGATTTACATTCTTGTAATCATAAACAAACATGAGTACAATAATGTAATCTAATCATATTGTAATATTATGTACTAAGTCTATGTATAATATATAAAATATAATCACGTATAATATTTATTCCAAATCTATTTACTAACATTTGAAACACATACACTTTAATATCTAACTACAATTAACTTAAAAAATATACTACTGATAATAAAGCACATAACTCATATAATAAACATTATCTAATTTGATGTGTACATAGGTTTTAATCATTCTTCTATCATTGTACATCATCTCCATTTACATCACCCTCTCTTGTGATACTCTCCCTCTATCATGTTTTGAAGGATGAACTCTAATACATCCAACTCACGACAAGAAGTTAGTTGGTCACACACACACACACACACACACACACACACACACACACACACACACACACACACACACACAAATATAAAGAAACAATATCATATCAACAAATATAACATAATCATTATGTACAAAATTCATAATTAGCCAACTCATAATAATAAAATCATAAAATCTAAGTAACATACATTTGTCTCATAAAAACATATGACTTAAAATTTAGTTAAAAAGTAACTAATAAATTCAAAAACCATATTAATCTATGGATAATTTGGTGAATCACCGTAGTGAGAAAATCAAAGTGTAACAAAGAGGATGGAAAAAATAATTTAAAACATAAAAATTAGAGGAGGTGGACAAACTATGCCTAAGCAAGGATCATGGGAAAGAGAAAGATAATCAAAGTCAGGTACAGGATGCTTTATGGTTTAAGAGGCTATTAAAACAATCCAAAAAATTGTGTGAAAAGTTTTAGAGGTACCTAACATGGTGGAGGTGGATGGACTATATATAAACAATTACCCAAGGAAAGAGAAAGGTAACATGAGCTAGACAGAGGATTGTTTATTGTCTATTAAGGGGATAAAATAACCCAAGAAATTATGTGAAAAGTTGTAGAAGTACCTAACATGGTGTAGGTAGACATATTATGCCTAAGCAATGACCCAGGGAAAGAGAAAGGCAGTAAGAGCTAGGCAGATTATGGTTTACAGTCTAACAGGAGGCTAAAATAAATGAAGAAATTATGTTAAAAGTTGTAGATGTACCTAAAATGACTTAAGTGCCCATCGTAGCCTTACACTTCAATGTAAATTTGTGAGCACTATGCTCACAAACTCTTCCTTAGGCCATTAATCTAGGAACATCTTGGGGTAAGCGAACTCTTGAGTCAAAAAAGCTACTTGTGATTTAGGTTTCTTAGTTTTCTTTCATTTTCATTTTGATGAAGAAAGATTTTAAGTATTTTTAACACTTTGGTTTTTATAAAGATGGATTTTGGGTAAACCCAATACTAAGACAAAGGATTCATAATGTTTCTTAATTAATTGGAATGATACAACACATCACTAATTAGATTTGGGACAAAAGAAAATCTAATAATTTTCAGCACATTCAATATACATATTTATGTTAATAGTTTGTGAGCAGAAAAGTAGTTAAACATTTGAACACCTCTAGACTTGATATACATTTGTCAAGGAAAGGTTAATATATTTGTTGATTTGCTCTCCTAAAAATATTTAAGTTACTATTAATTAGTTTTTTGAATAAGAATGGATGAATGCATCTATTTAGAATAATATAAATAAAAATATATGCAAATATTTAGGGAAAAATATAGAATAGTATAATATAAATAAAAAGATATGCATAATATTAAAGGAAAGGTAATTGGTTAGAATGATGCAATACATCACTAATTAAATTTGGAATAAAATAAAATCTAATAATTCTGGGCACATTTAATATGCATATTTTTGTCAATAAAATTTTATTAGAAAAAGAATTGTTAAACATTCAAACACCATTATACTTGATATACACTTGTTAAAGAAAGCTTGAACTATTTGTTACTATTAATTACCTTTTTGAATAAGAATGCATGAATGCCCCTCTTTAAATTAATATAATATAAAGAAAACGATATACATAACATTAAAGAAAGGTCAAAGTAAATAATGGAAAAGTAATTTATTTTAAGACTTTTGTTAAATTGTTGTATTAGAGGAGAGTATATAATATTAAATAAATTATTTATATTGTTGCAGATTTCATGGACACGCTGTTCCTATTCTTTCACGATAAGAATGAATGAAATTTCTTGTATAAAATAAAATAATATCAATAAAAAATCTATATAAAATATTACGGCAGGTAAATGTTAACAACATAATAATTATAATCTATTTTTAGACGGTTTTTATTGGAGTGTTATATTAAAAAAAAAAATACATAATTTCAAATATAGCATTTATAACGCTCCAGATAGACATGGATGCTGTTCACTATTTCCGCTACCTCTCTTCATTATTCTCTGTATGAACATAAAAATTTATATTTCAATTTTATTAACAAAGATTTCAATAAAACATTATGAATTTCTTATAGCATCAGATTTATAACTATTATCTCCACTGGGCTGGATAAGTCCTCCTTGCTGTTAATTAATAATTTGAGAGAGCAGAAGTTGGAGGCGTCCGCTGCTTCACAATCTCGGCTATTTCCTTTATCGAATCCTACAAAGACAATCAGAATCTTCTTTAAATTAGAAGCTGCTTTTTAATTTAAACGGAAATCGTTTTATATAATCAGTTGTTTCGTAATTTTTTAAAAAGATTCAAACTTTACATAGGGCAATGATTTAGATCCATGTGTAAATATAACTAGTTAATTCGTGAATGTATTTTACAATTACTCCCTTTTTAAAGAGATTATATCATTATCTTTCAGATCAAACGTATAAATGATATGTTTTTGCATTCACAATTATTCCCCTTTTTAAAAAGATGATATTATTAGTTTTTAAATCAAAACTTATAAATGAAATGTTTTTACATTCACAATTACTCTTTATTTTTAATTTTAAAGAGATGTTTTTTATCAAATCTTATAAATGATATGTTTTATCTAAAATAAGAAAAAAAATTATGTTTGAGAGAGGTTATAATAAATCAATAAATTATAATTATTTTTTAAGCATTTTAATTTAATATTTTAGTGATGATTTATATTTACAAGTTCATTAATTTGAGATCAACATTCACAAATAATATATTTTATATCAAATAAGAAATCATTTTTTACTTAAATGAGGTTCCCATAAGTTAATATACTATAAGTGCCTTGTCAAACATCCTTGTTTTGGTGTTTTGGTGAAGACTTACATAAATTTCATATTCTATGCCAAGAACCTTACCAAGGAAGATAACAACCTTTGTTTGAGATAGGCTATAATAAGTCAATAAGTTGTAAACACCTTACGATGTACCTTGGTTTAGTATTTTCATGAGGACTTACATTTTAAATTAACCTATCAAGGAAGAATAAAACATGCTCCATATGCTTGAGAGAAGCTACAATAAATCAATGAATTGTAAGTACCTTACCAAGCAACCTAGTTTGGTGTTTTGATAAAGACTTACATTTACAAGTTCCTTATCTTGATAACTTATAATAAAACAAGTTAAAGTTCTTGAATTTAATCAATGCTCACAAATTATATGAGGTCTTCACTCTCCACAAAATACAAAATTCTTACTAAAAAATATTAATTATCAAAAAGTTTATGGTTATATATATATATATATTAAAACAATCAATAGTTACTAAATTTAAACATTAATAACTAATGATTTAAAAAGTTGTATATTTAATATTTTTATTATACAATTTTATAATTCGTGGACAGTCAACAGATATGAAAAAAGCTAAAGCAATGGCGAAGAGGTTCCTCGGGAAATTAGCTTCGGAAACTACTTTTTTATTTATTGAAAGGAAAACATTTTCCTGAATGAGGTTTATCACATACAGAAATCACGAAAAGGTGTGTAAGACTCCTGCTGTGTGTACAGTTATTATCCCGTAGTCACAATCATCTTACGTAGTGACCAAAAGATAGACACAGAATCACATGGATGGTTCTCATTGATTTTCATCATGCAATCTTGTACAATATTCAGACGACGCAGAATCGATGAAATAATCGTGTCGTTCATCGATGTTCAATAATTCATCCGAGTAAAACTCTGTATCTGAGATAGGCTGAGGGGAAGCCGTACTGCTATAAAAGTAGAACGGCATCCTGTCATCGGCATAGGACCCAGACATGGCCATAGTATTTAGATACTCAATTGAATATTCCTGCGCAAAAGCTGTGCTTGATTGGACTCCATAACAAGTATCAGAAATTTCTTCCTTGGATTCAAACTCTTATATTTTCTCACTAACCGAAATTGGAATTACATGACTAGACGAACTTGAAGTGTACGCATACTGAGGATCTGGATATCCCACGTACTGTTGTGCTTCCATATTGTCCTTCGTATATGGGATTTCAACTTCTTCAGTCCTTTGCCTTGGCAGGATAGTGGGAGATCCATCATTATCATTTTCCAGACCAAGTCGACTTTGAAATGACGCTGGGAGCGAGGAAGAACGATTTAAATTACATTCAAAATGTACTTGATTGCCATGCATGCTAGCGCTCCCACTTTCTTGCAAATGATTTCCTTTCTTGAGATGGGTTCTATTGAGTTGTGGAGCTAAAAGCTTCACTATTGAGCTAGCACAGTAACCGTCATCGGTCAGAGCCAGCTGACATCGGTTATGGTCGACCGACATCGGTCATCCTCAGACATAGAACCAACCGACATCGGTTAGGGGTTGGCCTGCATCGGTCATCTGTAGACCGACACCGACTTTTGTGTGTTTCCAGGGATTTCCAGAATTGTTATTTTTAGACGAACAGTTAGTTTGCATGTAATGCATGTAAATACTTAAATTAGTCTTAAGTCTATTTTTCTAATTATTGTTTGCTTTGGGATCTATTAAAGCGACCCATGGGGCAGTATTGTAATTGAAGGCAAGAACAACAACAATTGGGTTGGTTGTCTCAAGGGTGCAAGATCAATTAGATCTGCAAGGAGCAAGATCAAGAAGATCTGCATGTGCAAGTAGAAGAGCAAGATAAATTAGATCTGCAGAAGTGGGTAACAACTCAGTGTTTGAGTTGGTTGTAATTGATTGAGAGAGAGAGAACTCTTGAAGGAGAATCACTGTACATCTACGAAGTGTGAGGAAGAGAAAGATTTCTTCATTGTATTTCCTTCTGGAAGAGTTTAATACAGATTGTATTGTTTCTCGTATCACCTATTCTTTGTTGTTTCTGATTTCTAGTTACTTATTACTTCTGGTTTAATTCCGTATTTAGTTGCTTATACAAAAATAATCAATTGTACTCTAAGATCCTGACAGCGGGTATCAGAGCAGGTTAGTGTTTGTTGATTATAGGGTTCACTCACATGAGTTTTTGATTGAGTGGGAGTAAAGCAATGGCAGAAGAAAGTAAACTAAGAATGGAAAAATTCAATGGCAAGAATTATCAATTATAGAGGATGCAGATTGAAGAATATATGTATCAGAAAGATCCGTACTTACCATTGGGTGGGGGTTCAAGCAAGCCCACAGATATGAAAGATAAAGATTGGAATGTTCTTGATCGAAAGGCTCTTAGATCTATAAGGTTGAGCCTGGCATCCTCTGTGATGTCCAACTTATCACAGGGAAAGACAACGTTAGAGTTAATAGATACTTTGGCAAATTTATATGAAAAACCCTCAGTTTCAAATAAAGTATATCTTATAAAGTAATTATTTAATTTGTAAATACAAGAAGGTGGATCGGTATCTAGTCATCTTAATAATTTTCATACAATTGTAAATAAGTTAATTTCAGTCAAAATAGTTTTTTATGATAAAATTAAGGCTCTCTTTATCTTATGCTCTTTACTTGAAAGTTGGCATAGTCTGGTAATGGCAGTTAGTAATACTGCATCTGCTTCAAATATCTTGAAAGTAGATGATATTGTTAGTATAATCTTGAATAAAGAAATTCGCAAGAAAAGCACAGGGAAAACATCAGGTAATGCTTTAAGTGTTGAAAGCAGGGGATGGCAAAGAGAGAAGGGGAAGCAAGGGAAATCAAGGTCAAAGATGGGAAGTAGATTCAAATCCAGAAATGGAAGTATAACCTGCTGAAATTGTGTAAAGAAAGGGCATGCAAAGAAATATTGTTGGTTGAAATAAAATCAGCATGAAAGTAATAAAGAAGCAAAAGTTGCAGGTATTGTTGCAGAAGATGCTCTTATACTTTCTTTGGATAGTCAGGGAGAATCATGGGTTTCAGATTTTGGTGCTTCTTTCCATGCAACCCTAAATAGAGAATTTTTCAATGATTATGTCCATAGAGACTTTAGAAAAAATTATTTAGGGGATGATGAGCCTTGTCAAATTGTTGGCAAATAAAAAGTGCCGCTGAAATTGCAGAATGGAAACACATGGGTGTTGAAAGATGTCATGTATGTACCCATCCTGAAGAGAAATCTGATTTCTGCAGAAAAGTTGAGTGATGAGGGTTGCACAGTAACTCTCACAGCTAAATCTTAGAAAGTTTTCAAGGGTGCACTTGTATTAGCAAGAGGTAAGAGAGTAAGTATATTTTATCTATCTACTTGTATTACTGATTATTCTCTTTCTATTTTATCTACTTCAGATGTAGATGCACAATTGTGGCACTGTAGGTTTAGTCACATGAATGAGAAGAGAATGAATGTTCTTAAGTCAAAAGGTAAGCTTTTATATTTGAAAAGCATAGATCTAGATTTCTATGAGCATTGTATTTTTGGAAAATAGAAGAAAGTAAGGTTTCTCAAAACTAGGTCAACAAAAAGAAAATACAAGTTGGAGCTTATTCACACAGATGTGTCGGGACCAGCTCAAGTAGCTTCTATTGAAGGATCACAGTATTATGTTTATTTCATTGATGATGCTACAAGAAAGGTATGGGTTTATTACATAAAAAAAAAATTTAATATTTTTGACACATTTAAGAATTAGAAAGCCTTGATTTTCAATGAGAAGGTGATGTACAGTGATCAGCTCAAGACGCTGAATAATTCTGAGCAGGGCAATCTTGATTTAGAAAAAGTTATGCTTCAAAATGAGCTCACAGGTAAAAATCATCACTCACAGAAAAACACAGAAACCGATGTTGGTCAAGTAGGAACCGACGTTGGTCAGGTAGAGACTGACGTCAGTCATGTGGAAATCGACGTCGGCGGTCAGGTGGAATCGATATTAGTCGGGTGCAGACCAAGGTCGGCCAAAGATGACCGAGATTGGTCACTGTCAAAAAATTTGGGCAGACAGCACGCTGTCAATGAGTCTCAAACGCCCATGAGGAGGTCTGAAAGGGTAAGTAAACCTCCAATTCGTTATTCTCCTTCTCTATACTACGTGTTGCTCATTGATGGTGGAGAACCAAAAAGTTTTGATGAGGCAATGCAGGTAGAATCCAAGAAACAGTGAGAGCATGGCATGAATGAAGAAATTAATTTCTTAGAAGAGAACCATACGTGGGATTTGGTTGAGTTTCCAGCCAAAAAAAAAGTACTGAAAAACAAATAGATTTACAGGTTAAATGAAGGAGAGAATGGACAAGTGAGACATAAGGTTAGGTTGATATGTACTAAGCCTGATATTGCTCAAGCAGTGGGAGTTGTCAGCAAGTTTATGGCCAATTTAAGAAAAGAACACTAGAATGCAGTTCAGTGGATTCTCAGATATCTGAGAGGGACCAACAGTAGGCATTTATGTTATGGAGGGTCAAACACTTCTCTACATGGGTATGTAGATTCGAATATGGCAGGGGACTTGGATGGCAGGAGAAGCATCACAAGATATGTGTTTATTGTTGGTAGAACGGTGGTTAGCTAGATTTTAAAGTTGTAGAAGGTTGTTGCCTTGTCTACTATAGAGGCAGAATACATTGCAGTCACAGAGGCTAGCAAGGAAATGATTTGGATGACTCGGTTCATGGAAGAGTTGAGAAATGAGCAAGAGAGTTGCAGATTGTACAGTGATAGTCAAAGTGCAATTCATTTGGCAAAGAATTCAGCCTTTCATACAAAAATCATACATATACATTTTAGGTACCACTTCATTAGACATGTATTGGAGGATGGACAGTTGAAGCTAGAAAACATCCATACAGATAAGAACCCTGCGGATATGTTAACAAAGCCGGTAACAAAGGAGAAGTTGAATTTTCATTCAATTTTTGTTGGTCTTCAAAATTGAACTTGAAGAGAGAGAAAAAAACTAGGAATGTTTAGAGGATGTTGTTGTATATGTACAAGGGCAACTGTTTATCTCCATGTGGGAGATTGTTGAGTTGTGGAGCTAAAAGCTTCACTATTGAGCAAGCACAGTCACCGTCATCGGCTAGAGCCAACCGACATCGGTCATCCTCAGACATAGAACCAACCGACATCGGTTAGGGGTCGGCCAGCATCGGTCATCTGTAGACCAACACCAACTTCTGTGCATTTCTATAGGTTTTCAGAATTGCTATTTTTATATAAACAGTTAGTTTGCATGTAATGCATGTAAGGACTAAAATTAGTCTTGAGTATGTTTTTCTAATTATTGTTTGCTTTGGGTTCTATTTAAGAAACCCATGGGGCAGTATTGTAATTGAAGGCAAGAACAACAACAATTGGGTTGGTTGTCTCAAGGGTGCAAGATCAAGAAGATCTGCGGAAGTGGGTAACAACTCAGTGTTTGAGTTGGTTGTAATTGATTGAGAGAGAGAGAACTCTTGAAGGAGAATCACTGTACATCTACGAAGTGTGAGGAAGAGAAAGATTTCTTCATTGTATTTCCTTCTGGAAGAGTTTAATACAGATTGTATTGTTTCTCGTATCACCTATTCTTTGTTGTTTCTGATTTCTAGTTACTTATTACTTCTGGTTTAATTCCGTATTTAGTTGCTTATACAAAAATAATCAATTGTACTCTAAGATCATGATAGGTTCTCCAGTGATTCTTGATTGTGTTGTCCGTTCTTCCTAGTAAACTCTGCGCAATTCGAGACCCCCTGAACTATCAAAGTAAGATTTCCCGTCCAGCATGACAAAACACTCATCTACTCTAAAATCTGACAGGCGTATATATACCTGTTTCCTCAAAGAGCGTGGAGATGGGTGATCAAACGTTCTTCCTCTGTAGTTATGCGGGTGTGATTAAGATCTGGACGGAGGTAATTAACCCACCTAAGCCTGCATCTCCTGCCATTTCTCTTAAGCCCTGTTCCATAAACATTTTTGCAACTAAAGAAAACATAAATTCCCTCTAAGATTATGATTTCATGGAGGAGTTTAACAATTATACATGCTGGTGGAAATGTAACTACACAAGATTCAGCGCTCACAGATTGTATGAGGTAAATACTCTCTATAAATCATCAAATTCATACCAAAAAAGTATAAAATATAAAAATAAGTTAATTAATTACACAACTAGAATTAAAAAAATTGTGAATACTAATTAAATTTCTGTTATTCTTATATTAATACGGAAACGGAAAGAGCTACCTGCATTATCAGTTACCTGATGTTTTGGCTAGAGTGTCCCAACGCCCTTGACCATGAGATCTAATACACGAAATAAGTCGAATGTCCTCCTCCAAAGTCCAGAGGCCTTCTTTGTATCTTTCGTCTCCTTTGAGAGCAGCAGCAAAGTTTTTCTTAGCCATTAGAATGCGTTCATTCAATTCTGTGAGGCTCCCTATAGGGATACAGCTACTACTAATGTCTCCCATTCTCTTCCATCTGATTGAATCACCTGGCAGGGAATTATTGGTGGGTATTTGTTTATCATCTGCCACGGTCGTTGCAGGTAAGATTCCAGGAAATTAGGCAAAAATAAATAAAAAATCTACCACAAACAATTCGTACGGTGCATCCAATCCGAAAAGGACGCGCATCGAACCAAAAAATTGCGTTGTCGGCTTTTTACACGTTTAATATCCATTTATAGTACTATTTTCTGAGCTGATTACTTATATCCCATAATCCATTCCATTTTATACTGGTTAAAGTAAGTTGGACAACGACCGGTTAATCATGTCCGACATATGCTGTTAGAGAGCGACTATGGTGGAAAAACGTTTTTCTCTCCAATCCGGGAATATAGAATATGGCACTCCAAGTAAAATAATGAAATAGGTTTAATCGACAAGAGATAAAAGAGAAATAACGTGGTAGCAGATTATAGGTTAACAGAATAAGTCAGTGGTATTATTATAACCGGTAGAGTAGTTTAGTCATGCACAAGGATTAAATTAGACGATTAACTTTACCTGTCAGAAAATTTTGTCAGAAAAAAAGCGAGAAAGAAAGATATTTAATCCCTATCTGCTTGGCCGTTATTATCAATAATTATGATTGTTAATATAATAACTATGATGGTTAATAATTACATGTTGTAACCATAAAATTTCACTTTATATTTGATATAATTTATTTTAAAAAAGGAGGACCAAGTTCAACTCACAACATCACTAATAATTATAACTTTTAAATGTAGATTATATCTTTCAATTTACCTTCATAAATATGCATGTACATAATTGTGTATGTGTGTGTCCATATATATTACAATTAAAAACATAAATATAATCATATATCAGTGGGTGCTGTACAGAATCCAAGGTACGCGTTATCCATTTATATTAATCGAGATTGTTTGGTAGATATAATTAAAAACGGTAGTGCATTTGGATTGTTAGAGTCTAATTGGCGTCCATGGGCATCACTGCTTTCGTCACGGAGCAATTCGGATTTGGCGGTTTATATTTAAACAATTGTGTACTTGGAAAAGCCATCGGATACCATCATTCTTATACTGCTATTGGTTTTCGTCTTCACAGGGAATAGCATTTAAAACTTGAAGACTGTAACTGGACATTGTGTGTTTTAAAAACACGGCAGTTACCAATGTAATAAAATAAAATAATTTAAAAGATGAAAATATCAACTCTTGACAATAGTGGGAGAGACTATTATTTTAACACAAGATATTTTATACATTGGAAGAAACATTTACAAATCAACAACTTCTTATTGTTTTTTAATATGGTACGTAGACATTTTTTTAATAATAATAATAATAGTAGTAGTAGTAGTTGTTGTTGTTGTAGTAGTATGGTGGATAGGCAATTTTACATTAATAATATAAATTTTAGCAATTTTTTAAGAGAATCATAAATAAGAGATATCTAGTGTTTTCACAGTGTATTTGGTGTAATGATAATAGTTTTTCAAATAAATTCTATAAATATTTTTAAGATTAATGTATTGAATTACATTTTGTAATCAAAGATCAAGTTGAGAATAGAAAGATCATAAATATTTATTAGATAATTCATCTTTTAAATATCAAAATAACAACTATATATTATATGATTACATATGATATTATTAAGAGTATTAATTATAACAAGATTGTACTGCATGATTATATATGATGTCCCCAAGAGTATTAGATTAACATATATTACAAAATGCATCAAATCTATATTAATTCTTATTTTAAATGTAGTTTATCTTTAATAAGATTCAAATCAATATTATTTATTATATTAAATGAAAATATTTATAATAATTCTATCTATTAAGGAGTTAGACATTCTTGATAGATGAAAAATGTCAGTCATTATATTTACAATTATTTTAAATATAAAAAGAAAAAAACATCTTGATATTGATTACGATGAAAACGAAGGCATTGGTACATAGAAGATATTTTCAATACATTTAAATTTCGAAAAAACTTTCAATATCTTTACTAAATGTAAATAGAACTATTTCTAAGAAAAGATGATTCACTCCACCAAAACTAAATATTTTGGGATTACCATAAGAAACTATCAATATAAATGTTGAATTAATCTAGATCTATACAATTGCTAAATTATTTGCAAGAAAGCATATATAAATTTCTAAATGGGAAGAGTTAAATGGTTTTTCTTCCTTACAAGCATATCTATCATTATCGAAAGAGAATATTAATGAAGGCTTTATTTATCCAATAGAATAATGTTTTCTCTATAAAATATGGAAAAAAAGTCTCAAATGTCATTATGATAGAAGATATATCTCAATATTTATGAGAATATTGACATTAGAACATAAAATTTAAATTTTTTTTTCCATTTATTTTGCATAATGAACATAATAAAAGACCATATATTCATATGCAACTTAATTATTTTGAGTTAAAAGAATGTTTTGATACATCCTCTAAAGTCCAAGAAATATATATTAGGCTAAGGGGTTGTATGCTCAAAATTAATAAGCCCATTCAAATTTAAAAATAATACAAACTAGAATAGTCAGAGGTTCAAAAGTATAATTAAAACTAAAATAATTATAATTTGAAATTATTATTCTTCAAATCTTATGGGTCTAATAGGATTGATGATATATTAAGTATCTATTTTGTCAAAGTGGACTGCACTTGAGGATTAATAATTAGATAGGATCAAAAGTACAAATTTGAATATGTATGGAGTAGTGAAATCATGAACACATAAAAGGAATAAGGTTCACAATATGTAAACACATTTAATTACAATAATATTCAATATTAGTTTTAGATTATTTAGCCAAATAGATTTAGGAGAGGTACATATATAGGTGGAAGATATATATTTTCTCACATCCTCATCAATGTAGGATTATCTTACCGAATGAACTTTATTAAACACTTAAGAAACACCTAAGCAACTTATCTATAGCATGTATATAAAACTAACTCATAGAAAAAATATTACACCAACACCCTACCTTGAATGTAGCTTAGGTGGATAGAATAATTGGGTCTTGATAAATAAGAAATATACACAGAAATTTTTGAAGTTACTTGTAGTATATCTTGTAAAATGACCAAGGTCGATGATGACATCCTCTATCTAGACACTAAAGAAACACCTTCTATATCAAACAATGTTTCTTTCCTTTTTCAAAGCAAGAACACGATGTGTACTAAAAGTCTACCCATTCCAAAATTGAAAATTAAGGAAAAAGTATGAAGATCTCTAAATATGGTCCAAAATTAAAGTGTGACATAGTTATGGCAAGATCATGCACATGAAATGAATTTAAGGTCATTGAAGTAGATGTATTATAATAATGGCATGGAACCTTTGATAAAACAATGTTGATGTGAAGCGTGAAGCATGGCTCATCAACTAAAAATAGATAATCCACAAAAAGAGATGAGTCATAGATGCTCCCAATAGATGTATATTCACTAATAAACTTCTTAAAAGTTCAAATATATGATGGCTCTAGAAAATAAACATTAGATATAGTAATGAATGTGGAGTCTAAAATAGGACAACTACGGTCAGTCATAATCTCAACCCATACTGGTGGCTCGATAGAAAGAAGAGCATTGTCCATTATAAATGTATCATCATAAGAAATAAAAGTAAGAGGAGTGAGTAAAACTATACAATAGTCTCTAAAGAGATAATAGATAGAGGAGGAGGAGGAGGAGTGGCATAAATCTTAGTATAATAACTGAAAATAAACTTATGAATGCTCCAAATAGTGCAATAATATTGTGTATACTCCACATGGTAACAAAGATTCATAAAAACATGCAATATAAGTGATCAAGAACCTTGTCACAAGTTTCAGCCCACTTATTTTATTGATTCGAGTCAATAAAGAAAGTAATCTATCAATATAAGAAAGGAGTAAATTTTTTTTTGCGATAAAGTGTTCCATATACTCACACCAAGAAGCATAGTTAGACTTTCTAAGAATAACCACTGGTGTAGAATCAACTTTCCTTAAGTACTTGTATCTCTCAATTAAAGATATATGAGTCAACATGATCAAATGTAACCATTCATGCTCAATGTGATGAACATTAGACTTAGTCAAAAATGCGTCCAAATAAGTAATTTGTGCAATAGTTACTAAATTCTCCCTGATATTGCATAGGATGATACTTTATAATTGAGTGCATATACAATAAATACATTTAAATACCTATACAATCATCACATATACAAAATAAATACAAGTATACAAAGGATAAGAAGAAATGTAACCCACCTAAAACTATAGAAATTTAATTTTACAAGAATTTTGAATAGAATAAATGTGTACAACTCAAAAAATATTTAAATTTAAAAATAAATTGAACCTAAAAAGGAGTTATAGGATTAGAATTATGCGAGTTTGAAATTCTTTAAAAAAATTCAACTTCAAAAATTAATAATTTGGGAAAGTTAAGCCTTTTTGGGTTGGTTTTGACCAAGGGCTTAATTTTCATGTAACTAAGGGATAAAGTTGAGAATGAGTGTCCACCAAATGAAGATTGTAGAATAAAATCTCAAAAAATAGAAAACCTACACATAAAATCTCTAGATTTACAAAATATATGTCTTCTTCTAGAAGCATAAAAGACTCATTAATTTTTGGAAAAATGCAGTAAAATCTAGATAATATTTTTCTCTTCTAATACTAGATAATATGGATATGCACGTAATCTGAAAAAATTCCTTTAAACCTTCCAAAAAAGTAAAGAATGGTGTATCACGAAACCAGGTCATGTTTGTCACCAATTCTAAGGTTTTGACACTTTTTGAATCTTTCAATGCAATCCTATTTTGTTTGGATACCCCGCAGATATAGATCTATATTAATTTTATATAAACCTCACCAAACCCTTAAAAACCAAAATTAATGAAAAACACATGAACAAACTAGAATGCAATATCTCACAATAAGAACAATTGTATTTGGTAACTAGAAAAGATTTGTTATTGTGTTGAAGTGGGCCACACTTGAATATTGATGACTGAATAGGATTGAATGCATGAAGATGAATTTGTATGGAATAGTGAAATCATGAACACATGAAAGGAAAAAGACTTGCAAGGTGTAAAATCATTCAAATATAATAACATCC
Source organism: Torreya grandis (assembly GCA_037957365.1). NCBI lineage: Eukaryota > Viridiplantae > Streptophyta > Pinopsida > Cupressales > Taxaceae > Torreya > Torreya grandis. The sequence continues at coordinate 40,062 of JARHVA010000528.1, read as the reverse complement.
CTAGTTACTTTCAGATTAATAAGCCAAATAACTTTAGAACGCATGCACACACACACACACACACACACACACACACACACACACGATAAACATATTCTCACATCTTCATGAATGTGGGATTATCTTCCCCAATGACCTTTCTTAAACATTTAAACATCACCTAAACAAAATAACTAAACCATGTAAATAAAATCACGTTATGGAGAAAATCCTACAATAACATTCCCTTACTAATTTCTAAATTTGATTGCTTCTTTATATTAGCTTCAACTTACCTAATTCAAATTTCCCCTAATAATTAAAGAGACTCATCTAAGACTCCAAATTCACATTTATAAGGATTGAATATAATTACAAATAATAATTTTTAAAAAATATATATATAAAATAAATAAAAACTATTATAAATATTTTAAATATGATACAACATTTTTTAAATATAAAAATGTAAACTATGACATTTATTAAAAAAATTAAAAATAAAATAAAATAAAATATTTTAAAATTAAACAAACTATTAAATTTAGTACCACCAAATTTGCCTCTCACAAGCTTTCGAAACGATGGCAAAGATCAAAACAAATTCTTTCTTATACTATACATATCTCATCGTAAAGTGACCCTTTTACCTTTTTCTATGGTTGTATTGTAAAAAAATATTTAATTAGATTTTAAAAGGTAACATACAAATTAATGAATAATTTATTAAATTATATTTTTATAAAAAAAATACTTACCTTTATTTACGAGGTCACCCTATTCCAACTTAATTTTCTTTACGACACATTCCTTTCTCTTTCTTTGAAAATCAATATAGAATATTTTACGTCCCCATATTTACTAAAATGTTATATTTGGCCGAGCATACCTATATAAAAAATGGGTTCATATTTCCTTGCTTATATTGAAAGATAAATGTGATTGGGCGATAGAGGGATATATGAGTACTTTCTAAACTAAAGATAAATCTATTAGAAATTCATTTTTTTTTTTAAATCAAAATTTAGCTTAAAATTTTATTTGTAAATTAAAATTTATAAAATTAATAATTAGATAATAATATAAAAACTATAAAATTCAAATATAATAAAACATTTATTATTAATTTTATTTACATAAATTTTTATTAAGATAAAATTTATTAGATTCATTTTTCAATTATTATTATAGATATCTTTAAAATATCGTATTATGACTTGTTTAAATGACTTACAAATTCTTCTTTATATATGTTTGTAATCAATCTTCTAAATTTTATCACAAAACTCTTTTTAAGAGAAGATCACAGGGTCTTCGAAACAAGGCAAAGTTGCCTTCTGGCCACAAGGCAAATCCTTCACATGTTCTTGCCTATACGGTAGGAAAGATATTCCAAATTTAAAGTAGCATGGATGACCACAATCAAATCAAAAATCATATTACTCAGTGAAAATGCCATTCTTCAGAAGAGTAGAGCAATGAAAAATTATTTGATGGCCACATTCTTTTGCTAGCACCTTACATGAAGGACAGTCTTTAAGGAAATGGAAAATCATAGTACATTAATGACCACATTTTCTTTCTACTTTGTTAGGACAAGTCTTGTCTCTCTTAAATTTATTAAATTTTTTTTTTTTTTTTTACAATTCTAATTAATTTTTTAATATAGTTTTAAATTTTCATAATTTCTATAAAATTTAAATATTTTGGACCTTTTCTTGTAATTTTTATATTCTTCAAAATTTCATAATTTTCCTAATTTTATATATATATATATATATATATATATATATATTCCATTGATTTTCATGACTTGTCCTATATTTCTCTATATTTCTTAATTTTTCCATTTTATTTTTTTTTTAATTTTCTTATTTTTTTAGATTTATATATCCCCCATCCCCCATATTTCCCTTTGCCCCCTATTTTTCATGTTTTACTTAAATTCATGATTTTTCTTAATATTTTACTATTTTTCCCATTTATTTCAAATTTAGGTTATTTGCCCCTAATTTTCACTATTTTGTATTTTTTTTCCTTAAATTACTCAATTTTGCATAATTTTCCCTATTTATTTCTAAATTTTAATTATTTTCTGATGTTCACTATTTTTCTTAGTATTCCTATTTTCTAATTTTATTTTTAAGTTTTCTTAAATTTTCATATTTTTTTAAAATATACAAATTTTCGTTAATTTCTTCAATTTTGCAATTTTTTTCTTTTATTTCTATTTGTTCATAATTTTTTTAAATTTCCCAATTTTTTATATCTTTTCTTATTTTCCTAATTCTCTTTAATCTTTTATAGTATTACCTTTTCTTTTTTTTTAAATTTTATTTCATAAATTTAACAAATTTCCTCATTTTTCATATTTAACTTATTTTCAGTATTTATTCCGTAAAATTTTATATTTATTTGTTAATTACCATGAAATTTCTTAAAATTCATGTTTATTTTTTGGATAAGTGACCAAGGGTTAAAGCGGCCCCTCGCTTGTAAATTAGAAAACCAAAAAATACTTAGTTAAAGGCGTATCGGCAATGATAAGGTTATACACTTGAAGCAAGCATGGTCGCTACAACAGAAAGTGACAAAAGCACTACAACTGAAAACCAATGGGGGCAATGACAGCTAACGCCAAAACCATTACATAAGAAGACAAAAACGAGAACATAAAAAATTATTAAAAACATGATGTACTAAAACCTACATAGGAGTTGAACACCAAGAACAGGATGGGGACTCAGAGTCGACATCCTTGTAGTCACTACTTTGTAACCCAATCGTGCCACTGCAAATATCACCCATCCCCAGCATTCTTACTATCTCATAATCCATACCCGAACTAGTAGCCAAGCCTTAACAAGATGTCAACGACTCACCGCCACCAAGACTCTTCGTTCTATGAATGAAAGCACCTCCCATCCTTGTGTTACAGCTAACCGAATCCAAATGATCTCACATACGACCAAAAGTAGGTTCAAATACATGACACATGGGGGCCTTCACCCAACTCGGGGAGAACACAACTACTTTGTCAGCCACACGGAATAATAATTTAGTTGTTAGCATTTTTGTCGGGAATGCTTGGCATGCAGAAGATCCTCCAAATCTAGAATTAGATTTTTCGTATCATCCACGGGAGGAGCTGAGAGGAAATTTCCAGACTGTGTTGTGTCGTCCTTCCATGCGTTTGAAAATTGTTCCATAAAATTGAAGATAATAGAAAACATTCCTTCCAGCTCCCTGAACAACACTAAAGGAATTCCACCAAATCAATGATCTGTTGCTGGTTCTTGAGAAGAAAATGTAAATTGGAAAAAAACTGAGACCAAGGAAGAGTTTATCTTGAACTGAATGTCAGAGTTGATGAAACCCTCTCCCATGATTATTAAAAATTACTGTATAATTTTGGACATCAACAACCACCCCAAAAAAAAAAAAAAAGAAAAGCTCTTCACTCTTTTCTCAGCCACCTCCCCAAAGAAGTCCATCTCTCAATTTCCCAATGATGCAGAGTAATGGTTTGAAATTTGCCACCGTCCAAGGCAGGTCCATATTAACTAGGATTAGAAAAAGTTATCGAGCCACATAAAAACTAGCCAAATGAGTAGTCGTGTCAAGAATAATAACCAAGGCAGAGATATAAACATGCCTCCCACTTCGCAAGAATCGACTATAAGTCAAAGTAAATGGAAACATAACCAACCACGGCCAAAAATAAGTGTGGGGATAGCCAAAAAAAACAAACGGGAGAATGTGGAAACAAAAATTAGTCATAACCAAAGATTAGAAAGAACACCACTATCCAAGATCAATCAATGATGAGAAAAAAGAGTCCGTGCAAGTGCTTTATATATTATCCATTATAAGATCGATGGATTAAGAGATGCCTTGGTTGTCAAGAAAGTTAGTAGCTCAGTTGGATACCCTGAAGCAATGTTGAGGTTTACATAAATAGAAATACTCTAACCAAGGTCAAATTTATTCCAATTTTTTTTAGTCAATTAGGTCAACATTTTTATAGCAAATAATATGAATCATGACTATATAATCCCCCTTAATGATCAACTTCTCAAGTTCATACTCTAACCAAGGTCAAATTTATTCCAATTTTTTTAGTCAATTAGGTGACAACATTTTTATAGCAAATAATATGAATCATGACTATATAATCCCCCTTAATGATCAACTTCTCAAGTTCATACTGTAAATCCATCTTGATACCAAAAATTAGTGCTTAGGAATCTACTTAGTTATTTTTACCATCAACCATCTTAAAGGATGTCTATCTAATCAGAGACCCACTATAATATTTTGTAATGCAACCTACCGTTGATGCCCCATAGTTATACTATGAAGCACCATAAAATTCATTTTTAACCAACCAAGGGGAGTGAGGATACAGTTTGCATTGTCTTCCCTTATATGACTATACATCAATACTAAAGACCCATGAACGGGAGAATTTTTTTAATTCCATTTATTTCCCCTATTTTTTACTAACTACCCCAAATTTTCTTAATTTTTCTATTTTTCGTATTTTCTTATAAATTTCATTATTTTTTTTATTTTCCCTATTTTCCACTAATATTTCATGTTTTTTTATTAGTTTTATTAATTTTTTCAAATTTATGCAATTTTTTAAATTTCTTGATTTTTCCATATTTTTGTATTTCCCACTTATTTCTCTAAAGTTATTGATATTTCCTATTTTTCCCTAATATTCCAATTTTCCTAGTTTTCCCCTTAATTTTTCTTAAATTTCCTATTTTTTTCCTAATTTCCCTCAAATTATCATATTCTTCTTAATTTTTCATGATTTTCGTTATTTTTAGTAATTAGTATAAATATATTTATTCTTATAAATTTTCCTATTTTACCCTAACATCTCCTAATTTTATTTATGTTTTTTCCATTTCAATAATATTTCTTAAGTTTACTTAATTTTTCTAATTTTCCTTTTTTTCTAATTGTTTGTAGATGATATTTATGTATCATATAGCATCTCAGCCTTATACCCTTGGCAAACTGAGACCTTGATTGTTCCTCTCAATTCTTGACCTTTCCCATTTTGATAAGCTCAATAGGATAACACCTCAGTCTCACATCTACTCTATCTTGTACCTACTTTACCTATATTTTAGTCTGATTATTCTTATGCTAATAACCCACACCTTCTATCTTTCCAAAATTAATTAAAACTTATTTATCATCCACCTCTGCAAGTTTTGAGCATATACCTACTTTTTTCTTCCCTAGACACTAGTGTCCTAAATAGGCACCTTCATCGATGTAGGTGTCCTACTCCAACACAAGTGTTCAATGCCCTAAAGTCATCTAATTTATAAATGAAATGTATCTTAAAGATTAAACTTAGTGTTTTAGTGTGAGTTAATTATCTAAATAGATTGATATAAATAAAATTCAACCCTCATTCATTCCTCACCTAAAAGACCTATCAAACATGTAGAAAATACCTAAGGAAACTTACTAAATTATTTAATCAAAATCTTGATATAGCAAACCTTCCATATTTTATCCTATTTTCATATTAGTCATGGGGACATCATATACATAGGTTTGAAGTACTAAAGGAGAAATCTAAGATCAATTCTTTTTAAGTTACAAGCTAGGTCACTATTATACTTACTCCCCAGATATTATATGATTTACACAGTAGCCAACATGTAGGAGAGAACGACATTAGTTTAAGGTCATATTTCAATTATTGGATATGTAGGTAGCACACATTGACATAGAGGTTTTTGGGGTTAGTTCAACACCATAAGCCTAGTAACCTATTTTTTCTCAAGGTCACTATGAAGATGAAGAGATAGGGTTTTATAATTTCATGAGAAAAAACAATTCATGACCTAAATTTAAGGGCATCAGAGTGAAGACAAATATAAACCCATAAGCATCTAGGTGTCGCATCCTTTTCCAATAAGTATTATATATAGGACACCCACATCTAGTTTATATAATGGTGTCGATGCAATTGTCATAGGATGATGATATTGTTTGTAGCTCCATAGGCACTCAATCTAGAATTTGGTGACTATTTTAAAATCATCTTCCAATTTGATTCCTTCCTATTTTAGATCTAGAACTGTGTCAACATCAAGACCATCTAAGTATATTACTTCTTTATCTTTTTCATATCTAGCATAGTTGTACTTACTATTTCTAAATTATCTCAATTTAATGAATTTAGCATATGTTATGTCTGAAATCAACACCTAATTATATTGGTATAAAGATATTTTATCACCCTTCTACCTTAGGATATCTCTATCCCCTTTAATAATAGATAACCTTAATCTATAAATTTTAGGGTTAAACACTTCATGAGCTCAACCTTTGAACATCATTCTTACCTAAGTGTACCATTTAGGATGTTCTTACCTGTGTTGTCCTAATATTTATGTTATTTATCTCTCTCATCATGGATGATATTGATTGTTTTGATGACTATGATTATGAAACTCTCTAAATTTCTATTAAAGAAGGGGTTAAAATTGATTACTCTTATATTCCTACAAGTGTTAAAACCTCAAATATCAAATAATTTTAATGATGGTAGCTACCATTACTCTATTCATGTTTATGCTATCACCATTTCAAGAGATTATTTGAGCCATCTTAGGGAGGATAAATAGCCTTTACACGTATTTCACACAACACCATCATATGATTTTTGCCTTCTCTATTTGATAAAATATGTATAAAAATGCCAAGGATTGGGAAAACATGAGCAAGTTACAACCCACCCTATATCTATTAAATACAACACAAATCAACAAGGCTTGGGATTTTCAGAAACATCCATGGGTGACCAATAAGGCAAGTCATTTAACTAGATGCTTCATTCATATTCTACCAAAAAAAATTATTGCATGTGAACAAGATGCTCTTTCATATGATAGTCAAAAGTTCCAAAAAATATATAAGGAAATTACAACAAATTAAAAAAAATTATATAAGGAATGAACCAAATTGTTCTAATGGTCCATGTCATTCAAATTATATACTAAAATTACCAAAATTCAAAGATACAATACCATTTTTGACATATTCTAAATTTAGTGATCATGAACTTGCACTTGTTATCCATCAGGATAATGATACTAACATGCCTCAATTTAAAAAAGGTGGTGGGATGGAATCAATGATAACACCTATGAAAAATAGAATTTTTCGAATGGAACATCTTATTTCTATGATGACCACTATTAGGGATCTTCAAAAACATGTTTCTATAATTCAAATGCAAATGGATTTCCATAATATTAATGCAAACGTGACTTCATTTAACAATCAACCTCTTAAATGATGTATAATTGAATATTCTTGTCCACAAGATTTTGAACTACCATATTTACCTCTCTTATTAAGTCATAAGGACCCACTCGATCACATGATTAATTATGTACATTCTTTTGGCCAATGGGAAAAAGATACAAAATTATTTCTAAAAGTATTCCAAATGAACATTTTTGATGAGGCTCATAATTGGTTGCATATCCTACCAAAATGTTTCTTAACCACTTTTTCCCAATTGGAAGATGCTTTCTTATTGGATTTGAATACTCACAAGGTACCAAAACTTATATTATAAATTTTGAATAATTTCAATCAACATGATGATGAATCCCTTCAAGATTATACTATTTGATTCAAAAATACATCATATGAACTAGTATTTAGACCCTCAATTTTGGAGTTATAATTTATTTTTAGTAAAGGGCTTCTTTTCCCATTAATATAAAGATCATTGTATAAATAATATGAGTCACTTACACATTTTTATGTAGATGTTCATAGATATGCTTCATTCATCCTTACTCATCCAAAGGAGCTTAACATATCCCCTTTCAAGTATCATAGTTCTATTCCTCACAAAAAAAAGGGAGATGAATTACCAAATGAACATTATGAACAAAAATGTGGAGTTCTTAATATTTACATGGGTGCTTTAGAAGGGTTACTCAAAATGTGACCACTCCAAGTTTTGCATCCTATGAAAAACCCCCTGGTGAATAACACATAAATCAAACACATTAACAAGATTTAAAAATTACATTATTAATGGGTGGTGCTTATTTTTGGCATAACCATATTGATCCTACACAATAAAATAACTACTTGTAGTAAAAGGCATTTATAATAGATTGAATTTGATATAAAAAATGTTAAAAATAAAGGCGGTTTGAAAGAATCATTGGGCAACATAATAATACCAATTTCTTGTGGCCCTAAACTAATTAAAAAATGGTTTTGGGTTATGCCTACTACATCTACATATACATTTAACTAGGAATTCTTTTGTTATAGCAAATGGAATGTAAAATTTATCCAAATTAGCAAGGTATTTATTTTTTTCATTAAGGAAAATAGTACATATTCCAAATGATAACATTAGTTCTTATACTACACATGTCAAACATAAGGAGGAACATGATATCTACCTTTTAAACTTATCAAATCATGATGAAGACAATGTAAAATATCTAACTTAAGTTTTTCAGGTACCAAGTAGAGAGATACCTATGACCATCCATTTGTTGAGATCATAGAGTAATATCCTAAAATATTTAAAAAATACACAAAAACTTCAAAAAACATTAAAAAAATCCAAAACTATTTTTAGTATAAAACATGTCCTTGTCATCTATGTGTTAGTTCCATATTGATGGATGAAATATTAGTTACTTATAAATACACGTGTGTCACAATTATACTTGAGTGTGATATAGGTATACACAGATACATGATCTATTCCTATTTCATATCCTGGGCCTTCCCTTTACTCTGTCATATGGACATTGGGAGCATTTACCTCTACGATAATCTTACTTCTAGGTTATATCATTCTATGGTCATTTTACATTATCGTGTTTTAATCTCACATGTGTACTTAAACATGCCTTTATCCATGATTATATCCTATATATGGTACTTGATAAGATATGAAATTAACATTGTTTTCTATCACATTTGATCCATAAGCTACTATGGTATGTTTATGTTGTTTACTTATGATATCCTTCATGCACTTCCTTGAGTGTGTTTCCTTGCTTTTATCTTGTTTATTTGATTATTTGAATATGCTCCATTATTTTTGGCCCCCATGCTTATGTATGCTTTCTTCAAAATTTGAATATGTCATTTTTTATTTCATGGACATTTGACTAAGTCATGTTCCTTCAATTATGAGACATTTAAACATGCCTCTTATTTATGGTCTCATAGGACCATTGTATGTTGACTTGATTTTGGGTGATCTTATGCGTGAGATTGATTTTATTGTCAATCTTTTACTATTACTATCTATAAATTACCATCATCTTTACCATTCATCTTTGACCTTCATGTGATCACATTGTTCTATGTGTTTAAATGATACATTTACCTAGACATGTTCTTTTATATGCTACATGGTTCTATTCATGAATTATACAATTTTATTATCATTTTAAGGTATGGTAAATACAATTTTATATTCTTACCTCACCTTAAAGGGGATGAATATTAGTGGGGGTATGTCATAGAGGCATGTTCTCCAAACTTGGCATATTTTTAGATTCAGTGGGGGCATGCTTTGGAAACATGTTCTCCACACTTATTCAATTCTTAGAACTTATATAAATTTTCAAATTTAGAGAGGAAATGTCATATAGGCATGGATTACACACATTATTAGTTTTTATATTTGGTGAGAAAATGATTTGTAAGCATGTTCTCCACACTTATTCACTATTTGGCACACCCAAATTTAGTGGGGCATGTTTGGAAAATATGTCCTCTACGTTGGTAGTTTTTTTAGTTTTTAGATTTCTCCATATATTTTGGGGGAATGATTTGGAAGCTTTTTCTCCACACATACATAGTTTTTAAATTATCTAAATCACCCAATTATATATTTTAGATTCATACCTATGGAAAAATTATATACATCGATATAATTGTTATATAAAATTTTAACATGAGACATATCTAATGTACATATGCTATGAAATGTGTGCCTAATATTTCAAAGTCTAAATATATCTCATATTTTAAAGTACTCTCAAGGACTATCATCATCAACTAGGATGGAATCAACATACCAATAGGTAAGGCAGTTGTATTGATACACAAGTTTATTCCTAAACTTGGCTCTTTCATTTTAATATTATTAATACTTTAAATTTCATATTATAATCACTAATTATGTATAGTAACATGCTATTTATTTCATGTCATTCATCAATAAGTATCTTAATTTTTACTCATATGCAAAGGCAATGTATGTTGTACACACATAGGTATGCATTTCTTCTCCTTTAAACTAAAAATACCATTATTAGATTAAAGGGGTGGGGCAGGAGAATGTAAATGATATTTATGAATTATATAACTCCTCAGTATTGTACACTTAGAAAAATTAGACCTTAAATTTTCTTTTATGTTATGGACCTTTCTGACTTTTATAAATCTTGCATCTTCTCTATATTGTGTCCCTTGGCCTATCTCTTGGTCTAATAAGTCTTATGTTAATAACCTATGCTTTCTATCTTACCCAAAATTATTTAAAATTATTTATCTTCCACCTTTGCAATTTCTGAGTTCATACTTACTTTCTTATACCCTAGACATTAACATCCCAGATAGACACTTGCATTAACATAAGTGTCCTTCTCTAATGTAAGTGGAAAATGCCATAAGTCATCTAATTTACAAATGAAACATATCCTAATGGTCAACCTAAGTACTTTAATGTGATTTATTCTTCAAAGGGACTAATATAAATATAATATCAACCCTCATTCATTCCTCACTTATAAAACCTAGTAGATACCTATAAAATACTTAAGGTAACTTATCAAAGCATTCAATCAAGAAATCGATAAAACATATATTCCCTATTTTATCCTATTTATATATTAATCATAGGGACATGACATGCAAAGTTCTGAAGTACTGAAGGAGCAATCAAAGAGCTATGTTGTCCATGTTACAATTTAGGACACTATTATACTTATTTTCCACATAGTACATGATTCACACTGAAGCTAAAACATAGGGGATAACTACATCAGTTTAAGGTCCTTTTTCAAGTATTTACTGTGTAGGTGGTGCTCATTTGGGGTCAGCTCGACACTAAGTTCCCACTAACCCATTTCCTTCAAGGTCACTACGAATATTAAGAACTAAGGTTTTAAAATTTTAGGAGTGACAGTCCATGATGTAGATATAACTTCACTAAAGTGAAGATGAACACAAAACCATCAACATTTAGGTGTTTTCATCTTTTTATAATAAATATTTTATATAAGATACCTACACACAGTTTAAATACTAGTGTCTTGGATCTAGAGGTAATCAATCTAGAATTTATTGAATGTTTTAGAATCATATTCCAATCAAGTTCCTACTTACTGTAGATCCAAAACTATGTCATCATCATAAGCAACTAAGTATGTTACTTCCTTGTCATTTTCAAATATAACATAGTTGCACTTATTATTTTTTCCATATCTCAATTTAATGAATTCAACATATGTTATATCTGAGGTTAACATTTAAATGGCATACTATAGAGGTAGTTTATCATCCTTTTATCTTAGGCTATCTCTATCAATTTTACCCTAGATAACCCCAATATAAAAAAATTACGGCTAAACATTTTTTCTACTTTTGACTATTTTTCCTATTATAGTTAATTTTCCACAAGTTTCTCATGTTTCATGATAGTTCCATTCTTTTTCATAGTTTTCCTACCTTCCATAATTTTATTTAAGTTTTCTAGTTTTCATATATTTTTTCTATGTTTTTTTAGTTTCTTTAATATTTAATAAATTTCCCATTTCCCCCCTAATTTCACTATATTTTGACAAATTTTCCCTATTTAAATAATTTACTAAAAAATTTCAAACCCTAAAATGTAAATTTTCATAAATATCTTTTTAAATGGCATATTTCTTAATTTACAAAATTCACCTCTAATTTCTTGATTTTTAGCAAAAGACTAAGTTTCCCCAGTGTTTATAATTTTTATTTAAATCCTTATGTATCATTTTTTCCAAATTTTTTTCTAAAGCTTAAATTTTCTAAGTTTTATAAATGCAAGTTTTTCCTAATTTTACACATTTTCCAATAAACCCTAGATTTATTCAATTTTTTGAATTTTCTAATTTTTTTCAACCTTAATCTTTCCTAATTTTATTATTTTTTCTATTTCCATATTAAAATTAAAAGTTCTAAATTTTATCTAAACTTTTATTTATCTTATTTCTTGAATTTTTAACTAAACCTTTAAGTTCATTAATTTTATTGTTAAAACCTAATATCCCTAAATTTTTAATTTTTTTTCTAAACCTTAATTTCCCTATTTTTCTACTGTTCACTAAAATATAAAATTTCTTAATTGTTACTAAACCTAAAATTGTCTTAATTTCAAAATTTTAATATAAAATATATTTTTCTTGAATTTTTTTAAAATCCTATATTTTGGTATGCATATAGTTTATATTTTTTTTAAATTTCACATTTATCATTTACCAACAAAAAAAAAAAAAAAAACCTTAAGTGTTAAAGCCATTCGATTCATCTTTATCCTCATCTTGTGACCTTTATGGTTTATGTCACGTTTTCTCCTTCCTTCCTCCATCCTTGTGTGTATTTTAAGTTTAATTATTCCACCTTTTCTCTAAATCTGGCTCTTCCATTCTTATACCAAGGGGTCTCATAAATTAGATCCTTTGATTTATTAATATTTATATCCCTCCTCATAATAATCTAAGAATCTTTTATTTTGATATCACCCACCCACACGGACATTAAAAACTCAAAACCCCATTCCATTTTCACATTTACCTTTGATTTATTGGGTTTTACTTTCCTTGACATGATGAAAACACCTAAATTTTCAAAACTAATGTAAAACCATGAAAAATATCTAAAATAAAACAAACCTTGACATAGAAAATCAAAACACACAATCATTAAATCAGTGAAAACCTCACAAACCATATATAAGAAAAACACCTTCCCCACCCCATATTAAACAATGCAGGCTGACAAATACAAATTGAGAATTTGACATTCATTTTTCCCAATATAATATGTGGGTTTTTATGTTTTGTAAAACCTAATGGATGATTTTATATTAAGGGGTACTTTATGAATTTTACCCTAACATTTAGCCTTAATGTTACACTAATGATGAGTTGAGAAGAGGATAATGTTAAACTTTAAGATCACTCCTAATCCTTATATCATGTCAGATCATATGATTTGGTTGTAAATTAGTTATAATAATATTCTTTTTTGAAAAAATTTAGTGTTGAATTTGGGTTTGATTTGCCCAAACTACATTCCTAATTGACCATAACAATTATTTATTTCAATTTGATATGAATTTATGGCCAAATGAACCCCATGATATGAGTTACAACCTTCTAATATCATTTAAGGCTAAATTGGATCAAATTATATACCATATTTAACCAATTTTTGTTGGTTCAATATGGTACATAATTATGGCTAATTTATGCCCACACTTGTACCAAATGTGACCATATATTGTCAATTAGGATTTGATTGGCCAAAATTATGTACTAGATCAAACCATTTGTGTAATTAGTTTAGTGTTTTATGTGGTTGGTGGTAATCAATACCTAAGCCCATTGTATACTAGATTGAACCATTTTTTTGATTAGTTCAGTCTAGTGCATAATTGGGTCTAATAAATTCCTAAGTAAACTAAATGTGACCATATATTATAAAATGACTCTTAATTAACCCTAATTATATACAAGATTAAACCAAACATTTTTTTATAATATAGTATGCAATTAGGTCTAATTAATAATGATTAAATGAATTACAACCATCTAAGTCATATGGGCATGCTTGGCATTAATTACATCATATATTTAACATAGTACTTGATTAGTTTAATGTACTATGCAATTAGAATCAATTGATCCATGTGCAACAAAATTTATTCATCTAATGTCAAATAGGGGTTAGTATTCCCAAATTACATACCACTTATAATGTAAATGGATCTATCTAGTATACATTTAAGGCCCATTCATCTTCGTGAAACCAAATATGACCATCTAATTTTAATTATGGCTTGGATGACCCTAATTACATACTATATTAAGCCAACTACTTGATTGATTGAATATGGTACACAATTAGGGGTAATCGATCCCATTGGAACTAGAAATAGTAATATAATGCCCATTAGGGATAGAATTCGTAAAACACATATTAGATTGAACTAAAGTAATTTGGTTAATATAATACAAAGTTAAAAATACTTGAACACTATGAAATGAATTTCTATCATCTAATGTTTATTGGAACTCTATTGACCCAATTTATGTATTAAATTGAACTAATTACTTTATTATTTCAATCTAGTACGTAATTAAGGCTAAATTAGCATGGTGTAAATAAATTTGACCATTAAATGTAATTTCAAGATTTATTACATTTAATTACATACTATATAGAATTAATGAAGTAATTGGTTTAATCTAGTACATAATTTTGGCTAATATAAATATATGAAACTGTTGTAACCATCTAAAGTCAATTGTTGCTCAATTTAATTCAATTCATATCAATTGTAACCCCACACAAACACACACACACACACACACACACACACACACACACACACACACACACACACACACACACACACACACACACACACACACACACACACACACACACACACACACACACACACACACACACACACACACACACACACACACACACACACACACACACACACACACACACACAATATTGAGAACAATCATTCCTTGCATAGTGAATTTTTACCATATGATTTAATTTGGACCCCTATTTTTTTGAATGTTCTCCATTAATATTATAAAATTAGTATTTAATTTTTTTATTTTGGAAGAACATTCTCTTATGTGTAGTTATGGTAAAATAAATATCAAATAAACCTTACATAATTCCTCAATAATGATGATATAGTTCAAAATAGTAGTTGGTTCTAAATATTTTTTTCTTAAAAAAATTTCACTTGATTTTACTATATAATAACTTTTCTATATAATTTACTATGTTAATTTTAATTTTAAGTTTAAATATTTTCATAATTTTAAATTATTATATAATATAAATATTTATATTTTAGTTTTATATTTTAAGTTTAAATTGTCTCAGGACAACATGTAATATCATTAAATTGAAACTAAATTCCTTCGTATTAAGATAATTTTAATGAAATTATATTTTAATCATAATTTAATGGTTCTTCATCTTGATCATTTATATCTCATATAATGTTTTATACAACACATTTAAATTAATTTGAATCAATATTTGGGCAACTCTATGTTTTTTTTTAATCCCAATTCACTCATTTTGTCATTATTATCTATTTCTAATAATATTTTTAATTGAAAATTTTCATTATTAGGAATTGTATCAACATCTTAAAAAACATCTTTAGTAGCATATTAGGAACATTTTTAGAGAAATGCTATATTGGATCATATTCTTTCTTAAGGTATTATGTCTTATATGGGTTTCACAAATCATTCTTCTAAAACATGTCTTAACCTTGTTTCAAGATGAATTGTACATTAATATCAACAAAGAATCTTAAAATTAGGATAGAATAAAACATGAAACTATTAAAGCAATTAGTCATTAAATTAACATGTTTAATTAGGATAAAAGAAATAAATATACCTAAACATAATGGTGTAGTAGAACATATTCCTTATTATACTCTAAAAACTTCTTTGACATGTATTATAAATATATAAGTAAAATATATGTATATTGGGCCTAAAATAACCATTGTCAATATATATATATATATCTTTTTTATTACAAAAAAATATTTATTAAATTCTTTTAACATATCCAACTACGCTTAAACGATTTTTTTTCACTTGCACTTTCCCAACTAATTTCGTGAAATAGAATTAATTTAAATAAATTATAGGTCTTCCTTTTATTTTAAATATTATTGATAAAAAAATATTCACCATCCACCAAAATTATATTATGATTTGTGAATTAAAATAACATGCTCATTATAAGTAGAACTTAAATAATCAAGATTATGTTTACATGTTATTAATTAGTTAGATATTTGAATGTGTTAGTTGATGATCACATCCTCAAAAATATTAAAGTATAAACATAAATTATTGTAGGTTAAGTGTCATCGACTAATTTTTAAAATTTCATGCATCCATTTCAAAGTGTATTTTTTATTTCTTTTTGGGTGGGGTATTGTACATATATATTTGGGATAAATTTTGTGGGGATATTGTCATATGTAAGCATGTCTAACATTTTTATTCTCCTTTATTTTTTTAAATTTTAAATTTGAAGATAATTATTCATTTCATTTATGTATAAGAGTGGTAACTAATTGATGGCATATTCCTTTACTTCATTGATATACCACAACTAATTTTCATACAATTAAAATTTATACCATCTATATTTTTAAATATTATAATTTTAATATAATATATTAATTCAATCTTATTCTCTTTCTCTTTCTTTGTAATGTCTCCTTTAAGGTCAACATCATATTAAATTTATATGTGAGGTATCTAAGGGAAGTCCTTCTATAGATATTAGGTTACATATAATAATATTTTTTAATTAGTATAACCTTATATAATAAAACCCTATAGAGTGGGAAAAAACTTTAAAAAACTCCTTAGTGTATTTACATATGTCACAAGAGAAAATTTAATTCATTATTTAAAACACCTTTCTTTTCAATATTATTAATTATGTAGACTAATAGATGAACCAAATATTGATGTAATTTTGTAAACAGAGTTCAAAAACTAATGGAATAATACTTTTAATTTTATAATAATAAAATTAATATAGGGAACAAGTTACAAATATGCAGTTTTATAAATAACTAATGGTGAAATAGCATGCTTGTATCAATATGATTCTTACCTAATTTAAAAATTTATTCCTTCTAAATAAGTTAGCCCATATATAAAATAGTCATAACTAACCTAAATTTTGAGTGTCACAATGATGTTATAATATAAGATATAATTATTTTAATACAAAAAACAATAAGGAATAGTAGGTAAGAAGATAGAATTCCATATTTCAAACACAAGAATATTTTTCTAAACAAAATAAGTTCACAAATTTACCATAAATTAGCCAATGTTTGTCAGGTCTAACATGCACTGAAACTTAAATAAGCATGACAAAGAGTATAAAAACTAATTATACATCAATAAATTGCTATAATGTGACTTTTTTAGATAGATTAACCATAGTGAATTTAAAAAATTATTTTCAAAGTGTAATGATTTAGATAAATTTATAATCAAACTATAGGGATGGTTAAAATAATTAATCACTTAATTCAACCAATTCAAATTAAATGTAATAAAATATCATACAATGAATACTGCAATCCAAATCATATAAAACATTAATTTATATTTTAAGAAAGAATAAAATATAAAATATTTACAAAACATCTCAAAATATTTACTAAACATGCTAAGTCTCTAATAATCTTCCTCCTTAACAAAATTTCTTATGAATGTACATATAATAAAAATATATGCACCATAAAATATATAAAATAAGTTTACATGAAAATGAAATTATATATCTAAATAAAAACTAAAGCTAAACTAAAACTAAATTTCTAAATGAGATCTCAAAAAATAATTTTCAACTCTTAAAAGTCCATATAGACTTATCAATTTCTCAATTGTTATTTATGTTATTTTTATTTCCCATTTTAAGTTTACATGCACAAATAAGAAAACCTCATTAATTACAAATATGTGTAGCATTATCCCCCAAAATAATAATTCAATTTTTGTTATCAATAATGCACGTTGATGTAAGGGACATGTGATATAAAGTTTAACTAGGTTATCATTTTATACTCTCTCTACTACATGGATAACATAATAAAAACCTTGTTAAATTTGTCCCTTACTGGTCCAAGTCACTTTTATCTTAAATGAGTGTATAAATTTTTTGATAAACCTTGTAAATTTAATATGGATTTTCATATTATTGTACAGAGTGAACAATTATGTAATATTTGCCTCCTTTAATACCTATTTAATATCTTCCTAAAATAATTGAGTGATGTCATTGTAGCACTTATATTAATTAAATTAACTTCAAATGAAGTATATGTATTAGATATGAAACTATGGCATATGATTAACATCAAACATCATTATTAATATAATATTAAAAATCATCCCCCTTGTGACCACATGAGCAACTATATCAACCCTTTTATCAATCATGGAAATCTTCAACAAGTACTTTTGAATGTTCTTCAACAATTATTCATCTCATATTCTTGTATTTTTGTAAGATAAGTGAAAATTGTTTTTAATGAGTTGTCAAACTTTCTCATTATATTCCCTAGAACCTTAATTCTAGATTTTGTTTCCAAACTTTTGACTTCTTTTCATTCCCTTCACCATTTTTATGCAATGTGATTAGTAAACCTCACAAATAATTTAGGGTATTATTGGAAGTATTCATCACCACTAGATTAATCAAGGGTGTTGCAAACACTTTTAATTTGAATCTTTATTTTCCTAGTCAAAGATAAAAAATATTCTTGTCTTTAAAAAAGAATGAGAGTACCATCCTTAGTGAATTTTCTTCATGTCATTATATTTAATTTACCAAAAAAAATTCAATTTTCAATCTAACATCATCTCATACTGAATACTTATTTATGAACTATGGGTTTTCACCAATTGTATGTTTTGAACCCAATCAAAATGATGATATTTTATGATGCAAAAAATGAGGTCAAACATTTAGAGGCCATAAGTTTTGATTTGAAGTTTGGTCTGAACTTAATTTCACACCAAAACAACTATATTAAAAAACTTGACGCATCCATCACCCACCATTTCCACTTATGGATGTTTTATATATTTTTGGAGGCCATACATGACCATATGAGGGTCTAAAAATATAACATAATATATTTTTTGAGTTTTATCCATTTACATAAATTGTATATTTTATGAAATTTAGTTGAGATTTATAGTATAGGTTAATTTTATTGTTTAATTTATTTTTGAATATTTTTAGGGTTGTGCATGCTTACATGCAAATGTTACTAAAAATAATAGATGCTAACAATAACAGTTCAAGTTTCATTATTTTTAGAGTTCCTAATTTTGCATGTCAATTCTTATTTTGAGTTGAGGCTTATTTATGGATGGTTTTTCATTAGTTCAAAAATTAAATATGAATCAATGTAAGTTATTCTTTCATAAACTATGCCTATTGGTATTTTCTTTTCTTGATAATATTGGGATTAATTACTTTAATTTATATGCCACTATTAAAGTTATAGGTGTTATAAATAAAGTTTGTGAAATATATAAAGTGAAAGTGATCATATAAGAACTTATGATCAATGGTGGTGAAGTGTAAACATTGGGTGAAGAATTAGGAAATGATGTTGGAGTGCTAACATGGGTTTACACTATTTTTGAATTAGATGTAGGTATGAGGATGAAATATATTGAAATAATATGCACATGCAGATATAATAGTGATGTAATATAAATATAGATCTTAAAGGGATAAACTTTATTGGGATCACAATAGGAAAGACAAGAGTGTGAGATTTAGTTACAAACAAACCTTGACCACATGTCACCATGAAAGCATGAAATGGAGTAATGGGATATTATGATTGTTATTTTATCACTGTAACTTCTAAATCATTTGAAATAATTATTCTCATGACATAACTTATACAAACAAGTGGAGATGGAATATTCATGATGGTAGAAGAAAATGAAATGGTAACATGGACACTAATGGGAACCCTTGACATTGATTTTATTATTTTAAATATAAAATTAGCCTTAATAGTTTTTTCCATTGGATAAAAGATATCTATAGTTTGAGATTCATATCTAACTTAGGACATTGAGTATTGTGTAGTATAGACATTACTGAATCCTTGTGGAACAGTAATATTAGTGTCAATAAGTGATGTGTCCTAACTCATTACATTAGTATAAGTAATAGTAGTTAATGTATCCATATGTAAATAAATGAAAATAGGAAGAGATGGCATAAATTTCATAAATTCATTTGAAACATTAAGGTGTATAATTAATTTAGAAGTTAGAGGCAATGAATTGGATGGTGAATTTTAATATTATGAAACTTGAGGTAGACCTTATAGTAAACTTATTATAAGAGGTGTATCATATTTATATGTAGTTCTTCCTCTACTCATAAAAATTAAGCATATAACCTCTCTTCAATTACTTTCATTATTTGAGGTTGAGGCCTTGATGACCAAGCAACTAGACTTCTTTCTTTCAATTTGGATTTTACCTCTTTTATATTATTTGGATTAAGATAACACTTATCTTTTGGGTGTTAAACATAGTGGTATGTCACAAATTGACCTTCCCTCTTAATACATTAAAATTATATGAAATTTTCCCTTAGGATCACAATATATCAAATCATAATCTTTCAACTTGAAATTCAATGATTGGATTGAAAAAAATTAAATAAGGGGATAGTTTTTATACATTAAACTTCCTATTTTTATTGTGTTGAGTTTCCAAGGTTTGTGTTGTATCAACTTAAAAACTCTAAAAATTCTAGTGAGATATCAATATGTAATATCCTATGCAACTAATATATTTAGAACCTAATATGGAGGCTTGAGTAGGGTTACCAATATTACACCTTCAATTATAAACATAATGAATGATTCATAGTACTAATATTTTATATTATCCTTTTTCAAGTCTCTCATTTCACTAGATAACCTAGGCATGGGATGTCCAATGATATATTTATACACAAGCAGATGAAAATGATTAAAATTTTATTTAATATAATCTTGATAATGATAAATATATTTTATCAACAGACACATGAACTTGGGAGTTATACAAATAAGGCTAGTTGGGAAAACATGCATGGTTAAACTTCACTGTATCATAGTAAACATCATCCAAATTGTACATCACACACAAAATCCATCATTTATTAACACCTTGATATTTTTTATTTCAATTTATATTAGATGATGTCCACTAAATCTTGTTTATTTATTTTATGATCATAACAAGCATATGGACCCAAAATTAATTTACATGAACGATATATGAGGCCCCATATAATATCAAGAGATCCATGCCCATGCTAACTCATTTCCTAAAATTTATATATTATATTCATCATTGTATTCCTTATTTACCCAATGCTATAGTTCCTCAACCCAATCCATCAAAATTTTCAAGACATCATTTTTGTTATAGTCCTACAATAATGCATATTGCACAACCATAGGGACTTAAAAAAAAAATCTATAATATAGAATTTATCTTTATTCTCATAATAGGCTAAGATTTTATAATTGTAATGTTTATTAATTTTATAATTATTTTTATTGTAAGAAAAAGGATATTGTACCAAAATTCATAAAAAGGAAAAAGCTAAATATTTGAGGTTCATTCTAATTTGTCCCTCTACTCGAGAGGAAACCCCAGTAGAAGTTTCATAGATGCTGGTTGAAAGTTGCAAACTATGTTTAGTCTCATAGAAGATTACTTAAATTCAAGTTGGTTGTATAAAAAAGGAAAAAGAATTGTCAAGCCTTCTAGGTTGACCCTTCATTTGAGAGGGCATTAATAATGTGCAATATGTGTGTATCATCATTGTACATGGTGTGAAAACCATAGCATTATATTTGACATTTGTTTTTTATATTTTTACCATAGTAGAGGCATCAAATGTGAGCTTTAAGGTTTTATACTTCTCTCCATTTGCACTATGTTATAGGATCTTCCAAAAATAATTCGATTTCTCTATCAAAACAAATGTTTTTTTATAATAATATTCCTTTTAAAAAGATTTTAATGTTGAAGATTGGAACCAATGAATATTTAATATATAAATAAAATTACTATATTTTTTAAACCTAAGTATTCATATGCATCTACAGAGTAATCTTCTATTATAATTAACTTTTAAGGTTTTCGTAAACAATCACAAGATGTAATTCAAGAAGCTTAAATAAAAACACTGTAATTACATGATTTATCAATGTATTTCATCAAAATCAATTTAAATTCACAAAAAAATGTATCAACACGCAAAATTCGATAATAAAATCATCCTTCTAATATATCAATTTAGTTATTAAATCCTTTCATAACTCAATAAGACAACCAATAGTTGGGGGAAATTTTCAACTCCCAATGATATAATGTCATCAAGAATTTATGGCCCTTTAAAACCACAAATCCAAACAGGTGGATCAATAATTTTAACATGAATTCAATGGGTTTCAAATAACAAGTTCTAATAGCTTATAGTTTAGATAATAAAAGGTCATAACCAGAATGATCCTTATAATGTAAAAAAATAGGAAAATAAGTAAATGTAAACACAACATGACACATATCTAGCACCATCTACATAGAGAAGATACAAATTAGATTATTAATTTTATACTCTTAATAGATCAAAACTTATATTAGAGGAACATATACTTCTTT
>JARHVA010000528.1:0-2500 GCA_037957365.1 Torreya grandis | reverse complement strand
ACTACTTTGCCAGCCACATAGAATAATAATTTAGGTGCTACCATTTTTTCTTGGAATGCCTTGCATGTAGAATATCTTCCAAATATACAATTATATTTTTTGAATCATCCATAGGAGCTAAGAGGATATTCCCATATTGAGTTATATTTTCCTTCCATACCTCTAAAATTTATTCCTTAATTGAAGAGACTATAAAACATTCCTTCCAACTCCCTGAACACCATTAAAGGAATCAGGCCGACTTCATCCCTTCCTGTGAAACGCAGAGATATATGATTTCCCAAGTTAAATCAATGATATCCTTAGTCAACCTACTCTATGAACATGTCTTAAAATAATCTCCACCAAATCAATGACCTCTATGGTTCTTGAGAATCAAAAGTAATTTGGATGAAAAAATTGAGACCAATGAAGAGATTATCTTTCCCATAATGCAAGAGTTGACGAAAGCCTCTTATGTGATTATCAAAATTTACTATGTAATTTTAGGAAATAAAAACAAAAAAAAATCTTCACTCTTTTCGTGGCCACCTCCCAAAATATGTCCATCTGTCACTTTTCTCATTGATGCAAAGTAATGGTCCAAAATCAGCCACTGTCCAAGGCAATTCCATGCTAACTAGGAGTAAAAATTTTATCAAGCCAAATGATTAGTCATGTAAATAAAACTAACCAAGGTATATATAAGCATGCCTCCCTCTTCACAAGCATCCACCATAACTTAGGGTATATGATAACATAAAAAACCACTACCAAAAATAAGTGTGGAGATAGCCAAAAAGCAAAGGGGGGAATAGTGGAAACAAAAAGCAACAATAACCAAAGATTAAATATAACACCACTAACTAAGATCATTAAATGATGATAATAAATAATTAGTGTAAGTTCTTTATACACTATCCATTACAAGATTGATGAATTTAAGAGATGCATTGTTTAGCAAGAAAGTTAGTAGCTGAGTTAGATTCCATAAACTAATGTTGAGGTTTACACAATAGAAAAACTCTAACCAGGTAAAATTTATTCCAATTTTTTTTTGGATCAACTAGGACATAACATCCTTATATAAAATAAAATAAATCATGACCATAGAATCCCCCTCAATGACCAGTTTCTCTAGTCCACACTCTAAATCCATCTTGATACCCAAAACTAGTGCCAAGAATCAATGTACTTATTGGTACCATCATCCATCTTGGGGGACATTGCTCTAGTTAGAGACCCACAACAATCCTTTATAATGTAGCCTGTACTTGATGCCCAATAGTAACCCCATGAAGCATCATAAAAATTTAGTTTTGACCATCCAATTCGAGGGTGGATCCATTTCACATTGTCTTCCTTTATATGACTTGACATTAGTACCAAAGACCCATGAATGGGGAAATTTTATTAATTATTTTCATTTTCCCTATTTTTTATTAATTCCCCCAAAATTTCTTAGTTTTTCTTATTTTCTCTAATTTTCCTATAAATTTCATTATTTTTTTATTTTTTTAATTTAGTATTTTATTTTCCCTATTTTCCACTAATATTTTATGTTTTTTCCTTATTTTTTTTTTCAAATTTATTCATTTTTTTAAATTTTTTGGTTTTTCCATATTTTTGTATTTTCCACTGATTTATCTTAAGTTATTGATATTTCCTATTTCCCCCTAATAGTCCTATTTTCCTAGTTTTCTCCTTAATTTTTCTTAAATTTCTTATTTATTTCCTAATTTCCCCTAAATTATCATTTTCTTCTTAATTTTCCACATTTCTATTTATTTTTACTTTTTGGTATAAATACTGATTCTTTTAAATTTTCCTATTTTACCCTAATATTTCCTAATTTTATTTATGTTTTTCCATTTCAATAATATTCCTTAAGTTTACTCACTTTTTATAATTTCTCCTTTTTATAATTTTTTCTAGATGATATTTATGAATCATATAGCACTTAGTATTGCACACTTGGTAAATTGAGACATTGGTTGTTCCTCTCAGATTTGGACATTTCTCATTTTTAGAAGTCTCACATCTACTTTATCTTGTCCTCTTGGCATATCTCTTGGTTTAATTATTCTTATGTTGATAACCTAGAGCTTCTATCTTGATTAAAATTCTTAAAACTTACTTATCATCCACCTCTGCAAGTTTTGAGTTTATACCAACATTCTTGTTCCCTAGACACTATCATCTTAGATAGACACCTACATCAACTTAGGTGTCATGATCCAAAATATTTTTTTAATGCTGTAAATTAATATAATTTTCAAATGAAATGTATCTTAATGGTTGACCTAAGAGTTTTAATGTGAGTTACTTATCCAAAGGGATTGATATAAATATAAAATCAATACTCATTCATTCCCAACCTACAAAACCTAGCAAACACCTAGAAAATAGTAAACGTGCCTTATTAAATCATTCTATCAAGTACTTAATAAAGCAAATGTTCACTATTCTATCTTATTTCCATATTAGTCATGGAGACAACATATACATAGGCTTGAAGTAC